>LPNX010595813.1:106914-231377 GCA_001517045.1 Pseudotsuga menziesii | reverse complement strand
TAGTAGTAATTGCTTGTTGGCTGATAACTCTATTCTGAAAAGGTCATTTTTATAGAGAAAGAAATTTAATTTATTAATTGAAGCTTTCTCTTGATTGTGTTAATAAGCAAACAGATAAGATAAGATAAGATAATTTTATTTATGTCCACTAATGACCGCAAAGTAGGTCAACGGGACTGTTGGTTACAATGATGTTTGTGCATGTGGGAGGACCAAATGATCTCCCTTAAAAGAAGTACAATACAAGCAGTAAGACATAAAATAAGTAAACGTGTACAAATTGAGCAGGGCTGGAGCATGGGAGAGCTCATGCCCTAGTTTCAACACTGTAGCTTTGCACAACGGTGAATACTTCTCATTGTGAATAGGTTTAGCTTGTTGCATAGTTAGTTTTGATGATTTCCCATTTGAACTTGTCAGGTTCCTTAGAAGTCCCTAATATGTATTTTCTAAAACAGCTTCTATTCCCTTGTTGATAGTGGAAGGCAAATCTCATCAATGGATTCTCTCTGTCTTTTTCATTTTTTATTGGTTGATGTGTTTGATTGCATTTTGTGTACCTCAACTTAAAAAATATTCATTTGATTTCCTCATTTGTTTGAATATCATCATTGTGAAGCAATAACAACTTCTTAAAGGGTGCTAGCTCAATGGTAGAGCGTCTGCCTAATTATAGGCAAGAGGTTGGTGGTTCGATTCCTCCATGCCCTATCATAAATTTGTGACTACAAAAATGACTAAATTCACATATATCCGACGATTATTAGCTAATTTCTCGTATCTTAGTCGTATTTAGCTTAGTCATTAATATGTTAACATCTAGTAGTTTATTTAGTCGTATATTTGGTCATTAATGGTTGCAATCAGTGACTAAATCAGGGACTAAATCAATGATTAACTCAGTGACTAAATCAATGACTAAATCGGTGACTAAATCATTAACTATCAATGGCTTAAACAATGACTAAATCATTGACTATCAATGACTAAAGCATTGTCTATCAATGACCAAATCAATGACTAAATCAATGACTACTAAGTCAAGCTATTAATGACTAGTGAAATACGACTAGCTATAAGATAGTGGTAATTTGCTACTATTAGTCACCGACTCAAAAATAGTCGTTTATAGCCTGATTTTAGTCATTTTTTTAGTCATTAATTTCTCATTTTCTACTAGTGTATGGATTCAGGGTATGAGAGATGAAGAATCCATATTTCTATATGATGAACAATCAATTCGTCAAGAAGATATGTAGGTAGCTGAAAATAACACTATAAAAGTGAATTCAATTCACAATCATGTCAGTTCCAACCCTTTCCACCTTGACATGTAAACTTTCTCAGAGTTTGTCACAGTTGGATAGACTTCTCTGGCAAAATCCAGAGGGAGTAAGGATGTCATTCCAGGATTTATGTTGAAACTCAGCTGCTTTTGGTGTACACTGGAGATCAGACAATACTTATTGCTATCCTGAACAAGGCTCTGATACCACGTTGAATTTGTGAACCATTTATTTACACTAAATTGAGAGAAAATGTGAAGTAGGATTATGTAGCGGAATATGAAGAACAATGTACACTGAACAAGACAAATTTGTGACAAATCTGATAAGAATTGATTAATTAATTACAACATTAATGTTCATTCATTCAATGAATAATACAATGACGATTCAATAAATAGAATTCAAATTCCATGGATAGGATTCAAATATACTAACTCAAGTTGACTGAATAGATAACTAAAGCTGACTGAATTCCTAACTAGGTGTGTCTAAATCACTGTCGGATCTCACTAGTCTAACTCCATATGTCCAAATCAGTTATCACTCAGTTAATTGATTAGGTAGGTGGAAAGATGCGCCACTCCCCATGCAGGCATGCAAAACTGGAACTAGACTAACTAATAGTGGTATAATTGATTGTAATTGGAGGTTGACTCAGCATAACTACCTAGCTACCACAATCAACTGATGGAGGTTGTTGGTGGCACTCAGAGTAGCTCCTAGAATGTAGGGATTGGCAGTGGTGGCACCAAGGGAACTAGTGGCACCAATGGAACTGGTGGCACCAATGGAACCAATATTCATGGTGGCACCAAACTCTAGTAAATGACTCCTACGTTAGGCAAGATGATCAATTGGACTATATTTTGTCAAGCGAGGATTAAATGATCCTAACACATAATAGATGTGTGGTGTCTGCAAAAGTAGGTTTTTTTCTCATTTATGCCTCTAATTTTACCTAACAGTTATTGGGATGGGTTGTTGACTCTTTTTGAAAGGTTGTAACTCAAATTTTATGGTTTTTGAGTGCTTGAATCAACTCTTTTGTGCTTTGAATAGGTGCTTCCTATTCTTTTTTGGGCATGTTTTCATTACTTGTTTTGTGGAGAAAAATAACTTGTATTTAGGTGATTTGGAAATTCATTGTACTACATAAGTCATATTAGTTTTCTTCTATTTCATCCTTTTCATAGCTTACCAAGGTGAAGAAAAAGAAGAACTTGCATTCTTAGGTTTTTTTCAGTAGGATACAACATGATTGTTTCTGTTATGCAACCAAATCCTAGATATAGCATAAAAAGAGAAGAAATAGACAATAAGAGAGTAATCCACGCCTAAAATATGAACAACAGAGATAAATATCAATCCTCTTCGAGGGAGGAAACTCCTTACACAATGTACAAGACAATACAAGCTGATATGATGATTCAAATGAGAATATCTCCTTCCTATATATAGGAGATAATGGTGTACAATAACAACCAATAAACCCACTATTAAACCCAAGCCTACATAAATAATATGTAATGCACCACAATATAGGGGGTAATGTGCCACACTATATGGTGTAATGTATCATCAATAAGGGCTTAACATGCCCCTCCCCTTCAAAAAGTGTTGTCCTCAACTTTGGAGTAGTTCTGGATGCTGCTGTATAAAGGACTCATCTTCCCATGTTGAATATTCTGTGGGTAAGTTCTTTCATTTAATGAGATACTCTAAAAATGATCGATTTCGAAGCTGTCTAATTCGTATTTCAGTAATTTCTTTAAGCTCCAAGATGATTTTTCCTTCCTCATCAAGTTCTGGTAACACTGTTTGAACTGGTAGCTTGTCATGAATTACCTTTTTCTTTTTTATGTATCCTTCTATATTGAGAGTTTGAGGAGTGCTAATTCCATCCAATGCATGACAAGATATGGTGGGAGTAATTTCTTTTGAAGTCGCCTCTTCTGAGATGCTTCCTCTTCTTGTCATTCTTCCTCTTCATAATCTGTATAGAATAATGTCTTCTCAGTGCACTTATGTCCCTTACTATACTTGTTGTCACAATTAAAGAATAATCCTTTTTCTCTTCTTTCATCTAGTTTTTGGGGTGTGAACCTTTGTGGTGGTTTAGTAGAAGGAACATTATTTTCTCTATACGTGTTGGAGAAGGCCTTTCTAGTATTCATTACCATATTTTTATTTTCAACCTTCCTTGCCATCATGAAAGCCTTCTCTAGCGATGATTGTTCGAAGAGATGTGCCTCATGTTGAATGTTATATTTCAAGGTTCGAATAAAGAGATCTAACAAATTATCTTATGAAATATTCTTCACTCTAATATGTGGCTGCTGAAATTACTTGATGTGAACTATAGCTTAACCTTTTTGCTTGAGATTTACGAATTGAGTGGAGAAGGTGTTTCTATTTATATCCCCACAATGTGCAATCAATTCTTCGTTGAATATATAGAATCCTTTTTACAGTCACAAAGCCATTGGTACCATACAAACTGACCAGGTTCTAAATACAAGGATGCAATAGTTACCTTTTGAATTGTGAGCATCTGGTGTAGATCAAAGAATTGCTCCATCTGAAAAATCCTCGTGATTGGATCCTTGCCATCAAACTTTTGCATGACAATCTTGGGGATAAATTAGTTTCTTATACCTACATTGAACCTGTGATGTTGTAGTGAATCCTCAACTTTTGATGACTCCAATTTCCTACTCTCCCATTTTTTTTCAGTTTTCTCGAGACGTGACTAGAATAAGTCATCTTGTTCCTCCTTATCCTCTCCTTGAGTAGATAATTGAGAAACAAAGTTATGTTTGATATCCTTGATAAACTCCTTCAAGTCTTGGAGATCTTGTTTACTAGCAATCCCTTTGAGATATTATTTACTAACCATCCCTTCCATATCCTCTTTAGTAGCCATCTTATTTTCTAATTTAGCAAAGTCATCAATTTTCACATTTTATTTAATCATACCTTCCAACTTGGACACTCTAAAAGAATATCTTCCATGTCCTCGTAGGTTGGGGATGAACCCTCTGGGGTTTGAGTGGAGTGTGATTCTTTCCACTTCCTTTTGGTGGAATTTTTAACAATATCACACCCTATGTTTTACGAGAAACATATCCTTCTACTTAAAATCTATTCAAATGCAAAATGGCGTACCTTTTTCAATCATTGATTGGAAGGTTGTTTTAGTCCCAACTTGTAACTGAGGTAAAATTTCAATTGTGACTCGTATCAGTCTAAAACTTTTTCATGTAGTACCTTGAACTGTCCTCTTTCCAATGCCGCAGGTTTGACCTAATTTAGATGAGCCAACAAAAATTTATTACAAATATACGAAAACCAGTTTTTTTTTCCTATCTAGAAGGGCAAACTTGTACGGTATGCCATGTGTCCATTGTTTTGTTTCTGTATCTAAAAATTATGCAACAGATATCCTAGTCCATCTTATTTCATATTCAACTAGTCTTATTCTATTTGGATCTTTGATTCCTCAGATATGACTTTTTTCCCAAGAGCACCTTTTTTATACTAGTTGTAGGACTAGTAAAAAATCCTAGATTCCTCCGCAATTATCTCTGAAGCTGTAATGGATCAGGATCTAAAGTTTTTATTGGAGATAGTTCATCTTGTTTTGGATGTGGGTTTTAAACCTCGATCTCTGATTCCTTGTATAAAAAACAATTTAGTGAAATTTCCAGGATGACTTGTTTTGCAGAAGCTAGTCCCGAGGAGAGAGCTCTGATACCAAATGTTAGGCAACCAAATACGATATATAGCATAAAAAAAATAGAAATAGGCAATAAGAGAGTATTCCACACCTAAAATATGAATAGAATAGATAAATATCAAACCTCTTTGAGGGAGGAACCTCCTTACACAATGTACAAGACAATACAAGATGATATGATGATTCAAATGAGAATATCTCCTTCATATATATAGGAGATAATGGTGCACAATAACAACCAATAAACCCACTATTAGACCCAATCATACATAAATAATATGTAATGCACCACAATATAGGGGGTAATGTGCCACACAATATGGTGTAATGTGTCATCAATAAGGGCTTAACAATTTCCTCTTATCTTTCTATCATTTTTCATTAAAGGAAATGTGCTTTGATTTATTCTGAAATCTCATTGGCATTTGAATGTTGTTCAAATATTTAATTTAAACTAATAATATCTCTTTCCTGTTTATTATATTTGAGAACACCGTTGTTCATTGACTTACACATCCACCTAAGTCATGGCGGATTCACCTTGTTGATCAATATCTTATCATGTTCACTCAAAAAGGTTTTTTTAATTATTAAAAATAAAGGCAATATATTATATAGGTATTGGGGGCTAGGGACTAGGGTATGGGGGCTTATAGGTATTTTGGGGGTATAAAAAGGGGTTTCTAGTAAAAATAAGTAATATATCGTAAAAATATTCCTTTTTAAATTGAGAATATGTATTGGGAGGGGGACTCAACAAAAAGGTTTTTGAAGATAATTATCAATATCTAGTGAAATTAGCGATATTAATTAATATCCATGAATGAAGGTGATATGATATGGTTTCATTGAGTGAGACCCCGTGATCTAAGTATAAAACAACCTTTAAAAGAAACATAACTAAAATGAACTAGACTTGTTTTTATTTCATAGAAAACCAACAATAGTCTAGCTTCTAGGGCCTTTCTTTTAGGATTTGAGAGTTAAATTGTCCATGTCCATGCAAACTAAAACAAGGATTTGACTAGAGGGTGTTAAACCCATTAACTAGTAGCAAAAAGTACTTTTTCAAAAAGAAAATCTAACACATGCATTAAACGCGAGGTTAATCTAGGTATTTGTGAGAGTTTTGTCCCTGTCATTGCATTTAGTGGAATTTTTATTCTCTAGGGGTTTCATTTGGATTATAAGGTCCTCGAGGTGACACAAATTTAGGAGAGGATTCCGGTATTGGACTTGTGTCCAATATTCTTTTCCCATACGTAATATTTTGACCCATGACTATTCTTCCCACCTACTGATTGTGAAGTTTTATCCTTAGTTGTTTTTCCTAGGTATCACCTAGGTGAATATAAGTGAGAAGTTCTTATGGTATTGTGACATACACATAACATCAACCTCGACTACCTTGGACGATTCATGTCTTCGCAAAGGTACTTGTACCTTTGGTGATTGTTGCATGAGGGTTAATGCAACTATCTGTCACAACTTCATTGGTTGGAATTGGGTCCTAATCATCCTAGGATAACCTTAAAAACACCCATGTTCATCTCTTCATTGATTGAGCTAAATATGTAATCACCTTGATTTTAATTCTGGGAGAGTAAGTTTGCTTGCATGTGTCTTAAATATTTTTATAAGAGTGTGTTGATTGTCAATTTTTTACCCTTGTTATAGCTGATTTTACCACACATGGTTGATCACATATTTATGGCCTTCCTTGTCCCTCTGTAGACCCTTTAGACCCAATGGACTTATATTATACTTTGATGTTCCAAGATCATCCCTCAAAAACCCCTATTTATTGTTGTACATGACTTTTAACCTCACACTCGCATGTGCACGCGACTTTTGACCTCAAATCTGCATACATCAGGATGTGTCCATAAGTTCAAACATTTTTGGAATTTTCCTCATATGAGTCCGAATAACTTGACTCTTGGCCTTCCAAATGCCTTGAGAATGCTCAGATTCAACCCTCCATTTCCCTTTTGGAGTGCTATATATGGAACCCCTTGGATACATTGAAGAGGGGGAATTAAAGAGCAAAGAATATATAGTCCATTGTTGCCTCATTTTGCTTATACTTGAGTATGCATCCCTTTGTACCTTTGGAGCACTTTGCGTTCTTCCCAATCTTCCATTTTCTTTGTGAGCTTTCTATTGAGAGATGAAGGATTGAGGTGGTGGAGGCCAAGGTGGAGGACTCGGTTACTCTGGTTCGTAGATGTGCCGACAGAGGTTGTCACTCTTGTAATATTTGATTTTATTAATAGAAATATCTTTTCCTGTCCAATTAATGTGCATTTGAATATGACTATTGTATCCATGGATGTATTTAATTGCTTATACATTATTGAATATATATGCTAGAGTAGGTCTAACACATTATTATAGAGCATGCTTGTCTTGTTTGCTGTTCATGAGAGAGAATTTATAAAGCAAGCATGAATTGGAAAAGCTCAATGGGATCTACTTCAACCGTCCGGAACAAGGTACGATTCGATATCCCTTAGTGTTAGATGTTTGGTTTCTCTTGAATATTGGAAAAGATTTATTTCTTGTGTCAATGTCTCTTTTGTGGTATGCTGCAAGCCATAGGAATTTCCTTTCCGTAACAGAATTGGCGACTTCGCTGGGGAAGTTCCTTGTTTTTGTTTTAGGTTGGGCGCACAATGTGCTTGATATTATTGACTTGATCTCTATTTCTCCTTGTTTATTTGTTGCAATTAGTAGTATGACCATCCATTGACACTCCCCTAGAGTGGTTTGACCCTTAGCCTACTTTTTACCACTTTCTTCTCTATATATGCAGGTTTTTGGCTAAAAGTCACATACATACGTGGGTTTTTGGCCAAAACTCACATATACATGCAGGTTTTTGGCCAAAATCCACGTATACATGCAAGTTTTTGGCCAAAAGTCGCATACATATATTTTTGTTCTTTATACAGTCTCGTACATCCTCCCTTTCGGTTGAGTTTGATGTTGTGGGAAGTCGTTGGATGGGTTGTGAGTGTGGCTGGGTCTTCCTAGGTTCAGATGTTATCTGTTGACTACTTCTTTCATGACTAGAGACCGTTTTTTATTGATTTTTCTTTGAAAGTAGTTATATTCATTTGTCTCCTTTTTTGTTTTGTCATTAGTGCATTAGTCTTTTTCTCTCGGTGTCTTGTTGGGCTTGTGTTTTATACTTGCTATAGAGACTGAGAGTTTTTAAATGAATTTTATTGCATTTTTCATTCTTTTATATTTAAAAATACAAAGTAGTTGCATTTTTTGCATATGGACTTGAGGAGATACTTGCATTGGATGGATTGGATGAGAGTTGTATTTAGGATTTCATATAGGAAGGATTGCATTGGCATTTGGAAAGAAAAAATCTTGCACCTCATGTAGCGACATACCCTGTTCTTCATTCCGCACATTGCACTTGGAATTGCTTGTTAGGTGTGCATATTTAATTCAATGTTGAGTCATAAATTCATTATTTGCATGACCATTTACCCTTTCAGTAATCACAACCAACTAAAATCAATGCTTAATAAAATGAATTACACTCTTTTCTTTTTTAGGGTGAATCAACAAGAATAGGTTTTAGGGTCTTGGAATAGTTCATTGTGAGTTAATCCTCCAAGACCACTAAAAAAAAGTAGGTGTCTGTCCAGGTGAGAGTGTGAAACCCTTGATATAATTAGTGTTTCTCAGGATGCTCCTCTTACACGGGAGTTAAGCACGAGGCAGTGAATGCGATTGTGATTGGGATGACCCTTGGTCACTTTTTGTGAGCACCGGAGATATTTCTAGGATTGTATTTGTATCTGGTGGCCTTTGAGGTATTTATTGGTTCACCCTCGGGGTACCGGTTGTGCTTTTAGGCTTCTAGCTTTGCTACCCTACCCATACGGTGGAGCAACCGAATCCGGTTGGTACATTAGTAGTAGAATCCGACTATCATTTTAATAATGAATATGAATAATAATAATATATTGGATGATGAATATTACAATGATGTCTTGGACTTAAATATGGTTTGGACATTCATGATGAGGAGAAACCTCCTTTCATTATAACCTAACTATAAATTATTTAATTATTTAATTATAATCTTATTTTATGTTCATTACATACGGTTGATCCCACCTAGGATTGTCTGCCTAAGAATTGATTATATTGGGGTGACCTTAGTTTCCTTACCTAGGTATCGTAGGGTGTACTTGTAGAGGTTTTTCTCTAGGTGTCTTGGCCAGGTAGGGGTCGTACATCACAGTTTCTTTATGTGTTGAAGCTGAGGGCCACTATAATTGGTTACACACCTCTGCTTGTATTGTATGGGAGTCCCAAGCATCTCCTAGGTGAGACATACCTGATGCATTTAGGAGCTCACTTATCCTCCCCTTGGCTTGCTTGCATTTTGGCTGTAGATTTTCTTAGGAGTGTGCTCTTTGTGCGCTAGTTGGATTTTGGGATCACATTTACTTGAGTGTATTTATTCTCTCTTGAGTTCAAATCCTTTTATTTTTGGCATTCCTCATATCCTGTCACCCATCCTTGGTCCTAGTACGGACCCTGGTGTCGGACTTGTGGCCATCATAACCCCTTACCGTGCTCATGGATTTGGGAATGATCATACTCCATCATCTATTCCATTTTTGGAGGATTTTTATTCCCTTCGCTCGATATTTACACCAGTGGTCATCCTCACGGGGGTGGTTGTGGATATGTGAACATTGGGTTTACACCTTGCATTCATTCTTATGTCCCATTGTACACCACACTATTTCCTTTGAATGAAGTTGTCATCATTAATCCTTCCTATGACCTATAGTTTGGACTCTTTACTTGTTGTTTCCAGTTTTCTTGGACTAATATTGTTGTCATGTAGGGTCCAATTGTTGTACACTCTCTTTGAGGCTTTGAACCATTCGTTCCCATTACAAGTATAATGTATAAACTGTCATATAGGATAGGATTCCACTTCTGCATGCATTTTTCATGACCTTATGACCATTTCATTTTAACCTTAGGTATGAACCCCTTCCATGTTGGCATAGAACCTTTATGCTGATGTTAGAAGTGGTATTGTGTGAATGGTAGAGCTTTCCTATACATGGGCACCCTAGTTAGACCCTTTCTTCATTTGGTTCAGATGTTGAGTTTCCTCCTTTAGGTTGTGGGAGTCCCTTTTTAGTCCCACCATTCCTTTAGCAAGAGCTTCATACTCCTCTTGAACTTTATGCTGGCCATTTCCCTCAGGACTCCCTTGTATATATCATGTTGTAATTGCATTTTCATGAGTTTTTCTTCCCTTCTTGAGCTTTAAGTCGGCTCCATGACTTTGAGTTATCAGACATATAGCCCAAGCTTGTATCATGTCTAGCCAAGCATATCCTTTTACATATATTTTGCTGCATAATCACCCCTTTTATTAGGAGGAGACCTTCCCCTGAGTATCGTTATCCTACACATATCTCCTTGCATTGAGCATAGGCATGTTCCGTTGCTTAGAACTAGTTTGCATGTCCCTTGACATTTTTCTCCTCCTAGATTTGTACTATAAAGCACTTCTATTTGTTTTCAAGCTTTTCAAAATATCTGAAAAAGTCCAAAATATATAAAAAACAAAAAGATAGATTGGAAAAGATGTTATCTTTGGCAGCATTCGAGTCGTGTCTCCTTCGAACTGAACATTGTATATCACATCCGTTCATTGGGTTATTACTTGGAATTTAGGAGCTATATTCATTACTTTGATTTTATCTCCACCGACTGGTTAAGCTTCCAGTCCCTATGGAGCCTCTGTTGATGCCTCTTGTGTCACAGAGATGTCCCAGTTTACATACCGAGTCCATGCTACCTACCTTTAGTCACCATTTTCCTTATGCTCTTGTTCGAGGAAGTTGAATCCTGAGTCGACCATTCCTTATTTATCTTGACTTTGCATGTTGGCCATTCCTGATACTGTTACTGGTCCGTGCACATATTGTTTGTGTTCTTTCACATTATACAACATTTTTGAGTACCTCATGTTGGTTGATGGCGGATGCCTTAATGCCATCCTTCCAATGGATTCCATTCCATTGACTTCAGATCATTTATTCTGGAATATGAGTATAGAGTCCTTTGTGTGCCTTGAGACTTACAGTCATCAGTGGTAGGTTCTCTCACCATCAACAGTCTTGGGAATACATCAATGTCCCCTGATCGATGGATTCTTCCAAGTGTTCGACCTCAAGAAATTTATTCACACTTGTTAGATTACACTATGTACCTTGATTCCCATTTTCATTATCAGTGGGTGATCTCACGTTTATTAACAATATACATCAATGACTGGTAATTAGACGATGGACTACTATGTTCGACCTTGAAATATTTATTCACATAGTAGGACATGTAATCCTACCGTTTCGTGTAGAAGACCTTCCATCTTGGTGGCATTCCATATGCTACCTCCTTGATCGTGCCATTGTTCATGAGATTTCAGCTCTCGTGATTTGATTCCAATGTATATCATCTATATTCCACTACTATGGAGATATTTATCCATTGTATATATTCTGCCATTATGGAGATCTTGATCTATTGTACATCTTCATCCACGTTGTATATTCTGATCTATTGTATATTGTATGTGGCGATGACTGCATATGACACATTTTGTATATCATGCCTATTCATGGCCATTGTACTCTTATGTATCTGGGACTGATCCATGTATTTGCAGTCACATTCAAAGATTTATCATTGTATTGTACTAATGAGTGGATGGTTCTTCCACCTGGGTCTTCAATAATCCACTTCTGGGATGGATTTAATAATTAATTTCAGCCATCATGTTACCCCTCTGACCTCACACATTAGGGGGCATCTGTTATAGCCGATTTTACCACACATGGTTGATCACATATTTATGGCCTTGGGCTTGTTCCTCTGCAGACTCTTTAGACCCCATGGACTTATATTATACTTTGATGTTCCAAGATCATCCCTAAAAAACCCTTGTTTATTGTTGTACACAACTTTTCACCTCATACTCGAGTGTACATGTGACTTTTGACCTCAAATCTGCATACATCGGGATGTGTGCATAAGTCCAAACATTTTTGGAATTTTCCTCATATGAGTTCGAATAACTTGACTCTTGTCCTTCCAAATTCCTTGAGAATGCTCGGATTTGACCCTCCATTTCCCTTTTGGAGTGCTATATAAAGAACCCCTTGGATACATTGAAGAGGGGGAATTGAAGAGCAAAGAAACTATAGTCCATTGTTGCCTCAGTTTGCTTATACTTGAGTCTGCATCCCTTTGTCCCTTTGGATAACTTTTTGTTCTTCCCAAGCTTGCCTTTTCTTTGTGAGCTTGCTATCGAGAGATGGAGTATTGAGGCGGTGGAGTCCCAAGGGGGGNCCCTTTGTCCCTTTGGATAACTTTTTGTTCTTCCCAAGCTTGCCTTTTCTTTGTGAGCTTGCTATCGAGAGATGGAGTATTGAGGCGGTGGAGTCCCAAGTGGAGGAATCGGTTACTTTAGTTCGTAGACATGCCGGCAGAGGTTGTCACTCTTGTAATCTCTGATTTTATTAATAGAAATATCTTTTCCTGTCCAATTAATGTGCATTTGAATATGTGTATTGTATCCATGGATGTATTTAATTGGTTATACATTGTTTAATATATATGCTAAAGTAGTTCTAACACACTATTATAGAGCATGCTTGTCTTGTTTGTTGTTATTGAGAGTGAATTGCAAAAGCAAGCGTGAATTGGAAGAGCTCAACAGGGATCTACTTAAAATGTCCAGAACAAGGTACGATTCGATATCCCTAGTGTTATATGTTTGGTTTCCCTTTCATATTGGAAAATATTTATTTCTGGTGTCAAGCTGTCTGTTGTGGTATGCCGCAAGCCATAGGAATTTTCTCTTCATAACAACCCCCATAGAAGTCCTTAGATATTTCTTTCTTTTTGAATTAAAGAATATGACTAAAATTCCTAAGGATGTCAACCAAGGGATCCTTATGCATGGTAATTCTCTTGCTTTTTTTCCATTTTAGAAGTTGGTGCTCCCTTAATGGCCATATTGAATCTTGCTATATTCATCGTAAGGATGTTGAATTGGTTATTTTCCATTTTGATTGTATTGAATGCTCTTGATGCTTGTAAAGTGGGAACTTTATGTCAAGATCTTGAAACAAATACCATTTTGCTTCTTCACTAGTGACATATTGTTCTCCTCCTTCTACCTGATGTGGTGAACATCTAAATACCAGTAACAAACAACCTAAAAAGAAAAGAAAGAGAAAGAATAAGAAGAATATGTGAAGACACGGCTAGGGAATTTCCAACAACACGACTTGTAGTGGTTGGTGGAATTCCCCCAACCAACCAGTCAATGCAAGCAATATTGGAAACCAAAAATTATCCACTACAAGTCATATTGGGGGAAAGCATTCAGTCAATGAAAGAAGAGCTTGTTTAACTTACAACATTTTCTCTCCTAGTTTTATTTTTTGCAAGTTCCAAAGAGTTTCTTCTTGAGCACATCAAATTAGTGGTATGGATTCTCCTTCATCTATAATAATGACTCCCTTCAACTATCACGAATGGAAATCTAAAATTGGCATTATATTGTGTAGTAACGGACTAGATAGAGTTACTCTATATTTGGAGAATGAGACCAATGTGGTGATTGAGAAGCTAAGTGGCATAATAGGTTGGATGAAGCATATGGATTGTTTTGCCTCTCTATTTCTCCTAATCTACTCTTTCATCTAGATGGTTTACCACACAAAACCAAGTATGCACCAAACTTGATTCTCTCTTTGGATTTCAAGATGAATTGGGAGCACATCAGTTGGATATTCAGTTATTCTCAATGAGTCCAAGCAGTTTTGATTCTATTGAGGTTTTATTCACCAATTTCAAGTCACTTTCTCTAATGATCAAACATTGTGGGATTGAGAATAAAGATGATTAATTAATCATTTCCATTATTTCTAAATTGGGTCCTGAATACTTAGTTTTGTGTCTAATTTTCATGCTACTAGGCTTGTTGTTTCTAATTAGAAAATTCCTTCTTTGTGTACTTTCTTTGATTGACTAACAAAGGAGAAAGAAAAATTGAAATAGGTGGGTGCTCTTAAATATTCCAAGAGAAAGGATCATTCTCTCATAGTTCAAGGAAGCAAGAATACCAAATCCAAATAAAAGAAAATTGTGAAAGAGAAGAATCCAAAGTTATAAATTGAATATGAAAGTTCAAAGCCTACTAATGAATATTCATTGAAGAAGGTTAAGAAGAAAGGGAGCACATCAAGGTGTTCTTATTGTAGCAGTGGATTCCATTTAGAGAATAAATGTTTCAATAATAAGATGGAAATCATGTCTCATATTCTTGAGAATCATAACATCAAAGTTCTAGATGAGCTAGAGAAGCATGTTGATAAGTTTAGAGTGACTATCATAGTGCGCAGTTCCAAGGTGATATAAACAATTCCATGAGTGCTAGATTAAAACCCATTTCTCATGTCTTCGAAATAGATTCATTTTCTAGTATATCAAAATAAAAAATATCAGAACCTTTATTTGAATGGACTTGTCTTTAAGAATAAGAAATAATAGATTCATCTCTCAATAATTGTGATTTTTCACTAGATACGGACTTGTCTTTAAGCAACTGTTCCTCCCTCCATAATTCTGATTTAGAATAATGTTTGTGGGGTGATATACATGTCATGACACATTTCATACCACCATCCATAACATCTACCATACCTTTCAATAATCCTAATTCTATACAAATCCCAAGTTCACTAATTGATTCCTCACTGGTCTCTTATGTTGTGTTACTTATATTGCATGGTTCAAAGTCTTGTCTATATTTCACTGGTTGGTTATCCATGACCTTAGTCATATTTGTATTGATATTACTCATGTTTGGATATGTTCTAAACACTTACGGTTCAGATCTCAAGTCCATTCATCATTCATATTTTTACACTTATCAATTTTCCCTAGTTGCTCATAGTTTTCCTAGTCTAGCCCTATATCCTCATGGAGTCAATGAAGAATTTGTATTTTCTATTCCATATGCTAATATTTCTTATATATTTGATTTTATCAGCCTCATATCATATCTCGGAATTTGCTACATCAGATTGAAAGAATGACATGTGATTCACATCACAATTTTGCAGTTATTCAGGGAATTGAGTGTGTAACAAATTGTTTTAATTTTTGTACTCTTTGGAAAGGAGTATGCACATATATCTTTTCCATTTCAGATTTTTTTTTCATATCATAGTTTTAAAACAGTAAGAATCATTCAGATAATGCTCCTATTTCATCAGTTGATGAGATACCAGGATCCCTGCACTTCTTTCTTGTAGATTCTACACTCTAATGCATGATCATGGAGTCTACAAGACTATTAATCAAGTATTTCACCAGAAGCAGTCCCTTCCTCTCATCAAGTGAATATAAATATATGTTGAATACATGTTATTACAAATTTTTTCCTTGCCCTTTCTTGAGGGACAATTTTCCCCATTTGGTTTTTCCTCTTTCCTCACTTTTCTAGACATGAATCATTGTAAAGGACGACCATAGCCTTATTGTTGGGCCCTATATACACCTATATATCCCCATAAAGTCAGACTTAATGTGGGGTGTGGGAATATAATAAAACAACTTCATAACTTAGGATAAAATAATTAATCAATTTTGATTAATTTCCTACCCATTAGCCTAGATAGTTGGCATCCACTTGCGCTACATAGTCAACACTTGCCATATACACCTCATGAATGCTTTAATCCTAATTTCTAGTTGATCCTTTCCACTTTATTGACTGCATAATTAGTAATTGTGCTTTCCTGTAGATTCTTCCTTATTTTTCTTTTATCCATATTTTCTATGGATAAGGTAAAGCTAGTCAACTAGGAAACTGCTATATTTTGTTTCCAACCCATCCTCCACGATTTTATCTCCATTTTCCAAGATTAGCATGATTTTGTATCACTCAAGTTACAAATCACTTGAATGCTTTTGCTAATTCGTGAGTTCCTTGACTGATTTGGGAAGTGCTTTAGCCACCTATGGGGGTAAATCATATTTAGCAAGTCTATCTTTTTGAGCTTAATGAGTTGTCTCCAATACAACTCGATTTTACCTATGAGGGATGTAATATTTATGTAAACTATTATTCATCATTATTAAATGGAAGAATAAACTCCAATATTCATCTCTTCATTCATGTGATTCGGTCTCTTTTCTTCTATCTATTTTTTAGGTGTGCGGCTTGTGAGAATTATCTTAGTAGAAAGATCTATTTCCAATGATGCTTCTTAGGATATTTACTCATAGAATTGGAGATTCCATTTCTACATGGTAACTGAGAATTACAACTAGTTGTATTTGTTCTCTTGATACATACTTAGACAAATATCCATTGTGTATAAGTTCATGGATATGATCCCTTGATTCACATGGATCCATTGTGTATCATTGTCATGGTTGTGATGCCACATTATATATACTACATGGCTCAACTATGTACACTTTTCATGGCCATGATTTTACATATCCTATATGTCATGTACATCCAAAATGTACTTTGTTTGGAAGCCATGTGTGTATCACATCTGAACATGGATATTCCCACCTCCAGGAAGAGCAATTTTTGACACCTTCATCTCTTTTATAGGTACCTATTTGGACCAATGATTATGAAATTTGGCCTTGATATAAATTTGCTCCCCTCCATTGGGATTATAATTTATTTTTTCCATCATCTCCTTCTAACCTCACATATCAGGGAGCATATGCTATAACGCAAATTGGAAGTTTCTTGTTTGTGTCAACAACATCCGAGGACAACACCTATTTGTCAAAAATCAATCACAACATTAACACATAAGAGTGGAAGAACCCCTAATTTGACTTAACTTGATTCTCTAAATCCTTTTGAAGAGATCCCATCTCAGTTCCCCTTGAAATAAATAAGTTGCAAGAAAAAATAGACCCCATGCACCTTTGTCTTTTGCAATGTGCATGTCACACATGTTTCCCTTGAGAAGGGCACATCGGCCTACAAAAATGGATATATATATATATACATATCTATGTATATATGTATGTATGTATGTATGTACGTACGTACATATGGATGGATGTATGTATGTATGTATTGAAAAAATGGAAGGTTATGACTGTTTTTTAAATTTAATTTGATCATGTTTTCAACCTACA
Source organism: Pseudotsuga menziesii (assembly GCA_001517045.1). NCBI lineage: Eukaryota > Viridiplantae > Streptophyta > Pinopsida > Pinales > Pinaceae > Pseudotsuga > Pseudotsuga menziesii. The sequence goes on along the minus strand of LPNX010595813.1, from coordinate 214,103 downwards.
AAACTAATTGGAAACCATCACAATTATCCCAAGCATACAATAAAATGGGTTTAGACAGACCAACCAGTGGAGTACACCCATTTCATTGTTATGATGAAGGAATGTTAACGCAATATTAAATCCATTTATCCCCTTGTCCCTTAGTGGTCTATGTCCTTGAGTACCCTTTCCATAAATGTTGAGGTAATCATCTTTATATGAATTCTACCATATGCACGAATTTGGAATGTTTGGAAGTTGTAATATATGTGATTAATAAGAAGAGGAACCTGTATAGCCTCAAATGGTTCCTCAATAGAAATAAGGTAATTGGTTGTATTACTTTGTTGCATTCAATAGAGACTTTATATATGTTATTAATTGATACTTTCATTAAGGTCATAATGTTTTTGTGAGGAGGGTATTTGGTGTTTCTTGCAAGTCTCAAGTTGTTGTAGTAGAGCAAGTGAAAGGTGCAAAGTAGGAGAAACAAGGAAGAAACTTAAAAAAATGTTTATCGTCTTCCTTTTTATATTTCTTTGTCATATTTTCTTTTTGTCTTGTCTTTAAGAGTAGTGAAAACATGTATCCTTGGGTATGATATACCTACACATGAGGCCCTTAGATCTTGAGTTTCTTCTATCTAGTATGTTGCTGACATGCCCTAGTCATTAGGTGTAGAAATAGTTGCTCTGATATTATGAAGAAATAGAGACTTGATGCTATGAAGAAGCACAAGATGAAAATCTTACTACAAAGATAATTCTCACAAGCATGAACAAGGAAAATAGAGAGAAGAATAATGAGACTGAATACAAGATAAGATGAGAGTGATCCAATATCTTTCCATGTATTATTGATCAACACAGTGTACATAAATAATACATCCATGGAAAGTAAAACCGAGTTTCTTAGGAGACAACTCATGCTAGCTCATAAAGAAAACTTACTAAAATATTATAAACCCCCATAGTTGACTAAAGAACTTTCCAAAGCAGTCAAGGAACTCACGAATTGGCTAAAGCATGAGTGAGTTGTCATGAGTGATGGAAAAAATTATAATCATGGAGTCTGGAGAGAAAATCACGAAGGATGGGTTGGCCACAAAAGATAGCAGTTTCCTAGTCTACTAGCTTTACCTTATCCATTGAAAAGCAAGAATAATTCAATATAGAGATAATAATCTCCAGGAAAGCACAATTACTAATATGGGAAGTCAATAAAGTAGGAATGATCTATTCATAATGAGGATAAAGGTGATCCTGGTGTATATATGGAAAGTATTAACCAAGTAGTGCAAGTGGATGCCAACTATATAGGCTAGTGGATAGTAAATTAACAAAAAATGATTAATATTTGTTATCCTAAGTATCGAGTGGGTTTATAATATTCCAAAACCCCCCTTTAAGTATGAATTTATGATGGATTTATATGAAATAATAAAAAATATAGATGTATATAGGGCCCAACAACAAGGCTATGATCACCATTTACAATTATTTATGTCCAAAAAAGTGAGGAAAGAAGAAAAACCACATGAGGAAAATCTTCCCTTAAGAAATTACAAGGCACAAAATTGAACAACATGTTTTCATTATGTCTTTTTCTTTACTTGAATGAGCTTGTTGAACTGCTTCTGGTAGAAGAAGTTGTGAACTCCATGATCATGCGCTAGAGTGTAGTATCTACAAGAAAGAAGACAAGATACTCCTTGTAGCTCATCATCTGATGATGGAGGAGAATTATATAAATGTTTCTTGTTTCTATCATACTCTGATCTGCAAACAAAATCTAAAAATGAAAAGAGATCTGTGGATACTCCTTCCCAAAGAGTAAAAACTTCAACACAATGAGTTCCTTCTATAGATGAAATGATGATGTGTGCAGAAATTGCAGCTCTGATACCATGTAGAAATAAATCTTGATGCAAAGAATAAGCACAGGAGGTAAATATTTATACATGATAATTCTCACAAGTATGCACAAGGAAAAATAGAGAGAAAAATAAAGAGATTGAATCACATGAAGAATCCTAAGAATGAATAATTTACTGGTGAATAATAATGAATTCATTGATTATTACAATAGTAATTCATCCTTATAAAGGAAAATTGAGTTGATGGAAGACAACTCGTGCTAACTCATAAATCAAGCTTACTAAATATGATAAACCCCCATAGGTGGCTAAATCACTTTCCAATTCTTTCAAGGAACTCATGAATTAGCTAAAGCATGAGTGAGTTTTCATGAGTAACGAAAAAAAAATGCTAATCCTAGAACATGGAGAGAAAACCAGGTAGGACGAGTTGGAAACAAAAGATAGTAGTTTCTTAGTTGACTAGCTTTACTTTATCAATTGAAAAGATGGAATAAAGCAAAATTAAGACAAAATCTACAAGATAGTGTCGTTATTGATTCAGGCAGTCAATAAAGTGGACATGATCAAACTAGAATCAGGATAAAGGCGCTCCCGGGGTATATATGAAAAGCATTAACCAAAAGGTGCAAGTGGATGCCAACTATCTAGGCTAGTAGGTAGGAATTTAATAAAAAATGATTAAATATTTTATCCGAAGTATGAAGTGGATTTATAATATCCCCGGAATGTGGGCCATGTATCTTATTTTCAAACTATTGTAGTGCCTTCCCAATTATGAAATGAGGCAGAAAGGACTCTGAAATGTAAAAAATATTATCATATCGAGCAAAGAAAACAAAGAAATAGTGTCTCCATGAGGGTATAGGGCCATATTAGGAAAATGATGAGCAACCGGGGAAAAATTATGGATGTAAAAATATGAATGATATATGGACTTGATATATGAACCATAGATTCTTGGATATTCTAAGAGCACCCATATGGATCAATTTATCTTGATCCTTTGTTAGTGAATAATATAATGTACTCAAAGAAGGAATTTTCCAATTCGAAATAGAAAGCCTAGTAGCACGAAAAAAATGACACAAAAACTCAGTATTCATGACCCAATTTTGATAGGATGGAAATGATCAATCGATCTTCCTTCTTCTCAATCCCACATTGTTTGAGAATAAGTGACTTGAATTTGGTGAAGACCCCCTCAATAGATTTGAAACATCCTAGACTCAATGAGCATAACTCATTCTCCAACTGATCCACTCTTATCTCATCTTGTACTAAAAAGAGAGACTCAAGTTTGGTCCATAATTGGTTTGGAGTGGCAAAACCATATATATTAAAAAGATGATAAGGAGAAACTGAGAAAAAAAACAATCTGATAGGATTCATCCAACATATTATGTCACTTAGATTTCTCAACAACAACATTAGGTTCATTCTCTAAATCCAAACAAACTTTGTATAGTCTCTTACTGCACAACGTAATGCCGATTTTGGATTTCCATTCAGGATAGTTTAAGGGAGTCAAGATCATGGCTAAAGAGGAATCCATGCTTCGTATTTGATGCGCTCCTAGAGATTCTTTCTCTAACCTGCACAAATATAAACTAGGAGAAAAAATTATAAGCTCAATTCAAGCTCTTCTTCAGAGAGGGATAAGAGACTCGATGCACTCTGATGTAGAGAACTGATAGCTCCTTAACTCTATAGAACTCAAAAATCTCAAAGCTCTAATATCATGTGCAACTTGAAGCTCTGATATCATGTATAACTTTGATAGATTGAGAAACCTGATGCTCTGATACCATGTATAAATAGTATCTCTAATATTATGAAGAAATAGATACTTGATTCTATGAAGAAGCATAGGATGAAAATATTGCTACAAAGATAATTCTCACAAGGATGCCCAAGGAAAATAGATAGAAGGATAATGAGAGTGACTACAAGATAAGTGGAGAATGATCCAATATCTTTCCATATATTATTGATCAACATAGTGTACATAAATAATACATCCTTAATGGGCAAAATCGAGTTTCTTAGGAGACAACTTATGCTAGCTCAAAAAGGAGACTTACTAAAATATGATAAACCCCCATAGGAAACTTAAGCACTTTCCAAATAAGTCAAGGTGCTCACAAATTGACTAAAGCATGACTGATTTTTCATGAGGGATGAAAAAACATGCTAATCATGTAATCTGGAGAGAAAATAATGGAGAATGGGTTTGCCACAAAAGATAGTAGTTTCTTAGTTGACTAGCTTTACCTTATCCACTGAAAGTTGGAATAAAGAATTATAAAGACATAATCTATAGGAAGGTGTAGTTACTAATCTGGGTAGTCAATAAAGTAGGCAGGATCTATCTAGAATCGGGATAAAGGCGCTCCTGGGGTATAAATGAAAGTATTGACCAAGTGATGCAAGTGGATGCCAACTATCTAAAATAGTGGATAAGAAATTAACCTGAAATGATTAATATTTGGTATCCTAAGTATTGAGTGGGTTTATAATATTCCAACATTAGGAAACATTTTCCACAATAGTTGTGATCATTTCATATTAAAAAAAACATTTTCCTTAACAAATACACGTACAAAATATGGACGAAGAACATGAAACACTCCGTGTTAGTGGCCAAATTTTGATATTATATTTTAGTTTACTTCCCTTAAGGCACCTAGCTTGTACATAGTATATTTTTCTCACTTTCTAGTAGTTTAGTTTTAGTTTTTAGTGACCTCGCTTTTAGATATGTTTTACTTTTTACATTCCTTACTTTAGATCTTTGGATATTTTTTAAAGGATGACGTGTTCAAATATTTATAAATTTTTTGAATTTTGTTGAGTTTGGTAAATGACATTATTAAAATAGAACATATATTAATCAACCATATATTATCATGCCATTAAGTTTACTTATTATATGATGTATTTTGGATTTTTTTATAATTATTAATTTTGAATTTTGAATGATGCCCATAAAATCAATCTAGAGAGTACACTTGTCTTATTCTGGTCTATAGATGATAGTCCACCCCAAAATTCTAAGATATATAAAATTAGTATAAATTTATATTAATTGTGTATTTACCAAGCATCTAGAGGGATCAAATATATTTAGGTATAAGTTTTTCCTTGGATTTTGTATTTGATTGTGCACTTTAATGGATCTAATCCATGTGCACTTGCTAATGCTAATTTGATGTTAAGATGTATCTATATTGGCTTATGTCAATCTCTACTATGTGCTCAAATCTCTTTGTTTAATGATGACTCAATTTAAATGACATAATAAAACGTATCAAGTTTCATTAATTTATTTAATTTTAATTAATTGAAATGTATATTTTTTGTTTTGAAAGTTTTATTAAAAAATATTGTAAATATTTTATTTTTTTAAATCTTATTATTTTATTAAAATGCTATGTTTTATCTTCATTTTTATTAATTAATATTTATTAATTTTTTAAAATGTTACCTATCAACTTACATTGAGAAAGAAATTATACTTTTCTTTTATAAATCCCAATTGAAAAATAAATAAATAAACCAACCAACATTAACCATTCAAATCTCATGACTACATCTGATTTTCACATTTTAAGTTCATGTCGAAATTTTGATGTCAAAAAAAGTATGTTGGGAGAAAAGCAAAACCGGTACCCTCGAGAGAGGACATCCCAACTTTTCCTAAAATAAAGAAGAATTTTATACTCGGTTTTGGAGTTTTCTTTGAAATATACATGTTTTAAGGGAGTACTCGCCACTAATAGGGATGCCCATTTTATCTATTATGAAAAACTATAATATGAAATTCATTCCCAATAGAAAGTCCATATAGTGCATGTGTATGTGAACAAATCCCCAATACTACAGGATGTTGATAAAATTTTATATTGATTAAGGAATATAGTTATATTTGCATTATTTCAAATAACCAAGAGTAATCATTATGTTAAGAAATATTTTTATTTGAAATTTGGGGTGGATTACGGCTTATATTTTTTAATTTACCGATGAAGATGAGACAAGTGTAATGTCCAGATTGATTTTATGGTAGTCGTTCAAAATTCAAAATAAAAATTTATTAAAAATAAAATATAAAAAATAATTGGGAGCTAGCTCATGAATTGATAACTGATAACAATGCATGGATAACTCATAACTGATCCACCTAGTAGTAATGCATGGATAAATCATAACTGATGCATCGAACTGATGCACCGATAACCAACAGTTCATGATAGATAACTAGAATAATGTGAGATAAAAAGCAAAAGAATATAAAAAATAACTGATAGTTGATAAATGAATAACACGAAGAATGCCGATGAAGACTGTGGGTAATAACCTGTAGCTAGGCATAGATAACTCACACTTAAAACACTTTTAACTAAAAGAATATAAAGAATAAAAACATATTTTCAAAGTGTCTTCCATTGCATAACTATATATTAACCATTTAATCTCTATTAACATAATCCAACTACAAATTATATAAATATACACAAATAATTTTATATTAATGAAAGGCTGTATTTGCACAACTTCAATTCACAGTGCATGATTGAATCCTTGTAAGGATACACCCAGTACTGAGCTGCCCGAGTCGAATATATGGATACACAAATGAATTAAGTAAAGAAAGTTAAACCGAATCTTATTTAAAATATTCAGTGACAATCCTTTAATGAAGAAAAATAATTGTTAAGCATATGCTTTTCACTTAAAACAGCAAGAGCTGATCCCTGTTCTTATCCAATTTATAAAAAAAAATAAGAATGCCAGCCGCCCAGATTAATCATCATGTGGATCCATTCCTCCAATGACAAAACTTCTGTAACAGAAAAGGTGTACGTGTCAGATATCTAAGCCACCGAGTTATCACATCCTTATCAGTGTCTACATATAACCGTTGAGAGACCTGGGTATGTAATATAATATAGCCGGTACAGAGAGACTTGGAGTATATACATTCCCATAGATAAGCTCAGGCCAATGATTCTCTCAGGTAATGCCAATGTCAAAACCCTAAATCCTTTATAAATCCAATTAAAATAATAGTCATATTATTAAAATGGAACCCTATCCTATTGAAAAATATATAGTCAGATCATAAAACAAATGAATAATGAGAGTCTCCCTGATCACTGAGCTTAGAGGGCCCTGCCATAGCCGACAACGACTATAACCACAAATTTCTCCGGGTCGGCCGATCGAGACCCGTCGTTGACGGCCCAATTTCTTCTTTCTTAATGTTCTTCTGGCTTTCGATAGAGTTGATATTTATGCCCCATGTGATCGATGTGACGATCCTAAGAAATTAGCATTTAATGTCGCCGACTGAGGTCTTTAATCCAACGTTAAGAATACCAGAGGCATTAGGGACCGTAATCCAGGCCTTAACTTTGGCGTTAAATTGTTACCATATTTCGGGTCAGTAAGGTGAAAATGGAGTAACTTTTCAATGGTGGACCATTTGCATCGGAAGGCTTGCATGAGCTTTCACATTACGGGTTGCTGATTGTCAGATCAGTGCAAATGGTTGGTAGAAAGTTTACTCCAGTAAAAAAATTCGTGATTTTGTAAAATATGAAACTTTACAGAACTTGTGATTTAGAAAATATGAAATTTAAAATTTTCTAAATTTTGATTTTAAAAATATGAAATTTCAATTTTCTCAATTGTGATTTAGAAAATATGAAATTTAAAATTTTCTAAATTTTGATTTTAAAAATATGAAATTTTAATTTTCTCAATTGTGAATATGAAATTTATATTTTCTAATATTTTACTAAAAAATCAAAAAGCATATTTTTTTATTATATATTTAATATTTTACTAAAAAAATCAAAGTGTATATGGTTTAGCCATTCAAGTAGTTTTAAGTAATTATTTCTAAAATCTACTTATGGGAGAAACTTATACATCAGTCATCGTACTACCATTTAGATGATTAAAACAAACTCAAGGTATCAATTAGAGTATAGATAGAAACACAACATCTAAAGCAATACATATTTCCAATTAAAAAACCCTTATTTTTACAATATATTTCTTATTTTTACTAGAAACCCCCTTTTATACCCCTAATACCTATAAATACCTCATACCTATTCTCCACCCACCAATACCTACAATATATTGACCTTATTTCTCACAATTAAAAACCCCCTTTATGAATGAACGTGATAAGTTATTGCTCAACAAGGTGAATCCCCGTGAGTTTCCATCCACCACCATTTCATCTTTTTATCTTGATCTTCACCAATATTTGCTTCATACCCCAACTTGATTATAAGCAGCCTGGTCACTATGTTTCAAGACTATGCCTAATCACTATGTTTCAAGACTATTTAATTTCATCATCCTAATTAGTAAACAAATGGCATTATCTTGGATGATGTTTATGTACTAAGCTCATTCTAGAGCCATGTCTAAAACTTTCAATTTTTTTATAGAATAATGAATTTATTCATTTTTACGCCCAAAGACATATATATCTTAGAATTTTTCCTTGGACTACCATCTATGTTTTTCATCTATGGACAAGAATGAGACAACTGAATTGTCCAGATTCATTTTATGGACATCATTCAAAATTCATAATCAACAAGTACAAAAAAATTGAAAAATAACTCATGTGATAACTGCAGTTTGTGGTAGTTGAAAAACAACAAATAAAAAATAAGAATTAACTCATGTGATAATGGAATTTAATGGCATGGTAATGTGTAGTCCATGTGAAAGTGGATTTTACAAAGTTAGTGTTACAGTTCAAGGCCTAATAAAATCCTCTGGACTCCTAATAAATCCCTTTGAAGTCATGTGATAATTGCACTTAGTGGTATGCATATGATAGTCTAACTCCATCTTGCAATTGGGAGTCAACAAGTAATGTGCACAAGGCTTAGTCCAACTCCATTTGGAAGCTAGGAGTGAAGATGACTGGGAGTTATTATATTAGTTATATTAACTTTCAAATAAACTATTATATGCAACTACTATTAGCTTAACATTAATGATGATACCACGATGAGATTAACAACAACAAATTATCCTCTTATCCATTTATCAACTTTCAATTATTTTTTATACTCTTTTTCTTTTTATCTCACATTCTTCTAGTTAGTTTCCATGAATCGGTGGTTATCCGAAAATCTCAAATAAAATAGTATATCCATGTAAATATAAAAAACACACCCACATAGTTTGTGGCTGGATTAAACCTGATAGATATCAAATGGTTAAGAGATAGTTATGGAATGGAAGACAATTTGGATTTTTTTTATTCCTAATATTCTTCTAGTTAAATGGGTGTTATCCATTTATCAGCTATATATTAGTTATCCATTCATCACCTATGAGTATTCCATCCATCCATTGCTACCAGTTATCCATTCATCGAATTTTGAACTACTGTCATAGAATCAATATTAAAGTTTAAGTGGAAGTTGTGGTGGATAAAGAATTAGAAGATAAAAAGCAAACTAAAATATTATTGGGTGATTTCCTTTAATCTAGAAAATGGAAAGTAAAACAAAATATACTTGCTAAAATAAGAATAAAATCTATGAATTCCATAGTGAAACATAATCTTGAATAATTCTTAAAACTTGGTAAAATTAAAGAATTTCAAGCAAATAAAAATTATTTTATCTTATAATATATAAGAATTTCAAAATATTTATTAGAATATTAACTTTCTTAATTTTTAAACTGATCACAATTATAATAATTTAAGCATACTCATCAAATCATCATCATATTATCATCCTAGCTTTCATCATAAATATTATATTTATAAATTATATCAATTAATTGTAATAAAATTATATTAATTATTTATTAAATTCAATACAGAATTTATTAATATTATTTTTACAAATAAATTATGTTATTATTCCAAACATAATTTAATAAAAAATTATTATTATTACTAATGAAATAATATTTAATAATAATATTTTATTTTCAAATTTTTTTATTATTACTATGAAAAATCCTCATTTTAGATGTCAAAAACATTCTGACGTCACCATATATTGTATCTCGAATATAATATTAATGTCAATTCATTTTAGATGTCAAAAACATTCTGACGTCACCATATATTGTATCACGAATATAATATTAATGTCAATTCATTTTAAGATTTCAAAAATATTTTTTTTATTATAATTATATTAGTAATTTAAAAATATTTATTTATTTATTTTATTTAAATAAAATGATAATTTCATAATTATATTATAAATACAAATTTATTTTAATTTATGTTTATTAATATAGTTAAGATTAAATTTTTGAAAATGTCAATAGGATAACTACTTAATTTGTGCTTATCCGTATATCCACCTAAATAATAGGTTATTTATCAACTATATGTTATTCTTATATATTTTTTAGGATTTTTTTAATTATTTTCCATGAATTGTTGGTTATCCAGATATACATCAGCTACCAATTATTATCAAGCATCAATCATTTTTTATATTATTTTTTTATCTCACACATTCTTCTAATTATATCTTATGAAATGTTAGTTAGTCATTCATCTAATACTACTTATTTATACATTTATTTATTTCAAATTTTAAAATCAATGTAATAATAAAACATAAAATGTTTTACATTAATTGATAACTTTAGAAATTTGATAAATTTAAAATTAATAAAAAAATTAAATTTATTATTTTACACTTATAATATAATTAAGAATTTTTTAATAGAATTTTGATTTATTGAAATTCATTTTGATACATGTTTCACATTTGATTAGAGACTAACTTAAATGAAACTGCCTACTTATAAAACCAATAAATATTCAATAAAATAAAAAATTAAATAAAATAAAATTATATATATAGATAGATAGATAGATAGATAGATATAGATATATATAACAAACTCAATTGATTACAAATCAGGACGGACATCATAGAGGCTAATCTTTCGGTGATAGAGTAATCTTCGTTGAAATTACATTATTGAAAATTATCATAGATAATCTAGAAATCATAAAGACTAAAGACTAATTTTTCACTATTTCATATTACACTTTAGAAACTATTCAGTTCTTTCCATTACCACAGTAAAACTTTCAATAAAAAAATCAAATCGTGTCTTTGTTGCAATATTTACTTTCTTAACCTTTTAATATGTCAAAATTATAGTGAGCTTACACTCTTCTCTCGAATTAACATGTCAAAATTATAATGAGCTAGGATGCAAGCTCTTTAAGCATAAAGAATACAATTTTAAAACAAACTAATTAATTCATTTATTTAAATCTCATCAACCAAATTTAATCTATAAACATGATTAACCACCATCATAATCAATAAAAAAAAATATTAATAAACCAAAATTTGATCTATAAACCTTAACCACCATCATAATCAATAAAAAAAACATTTACCAAAACTTAGCTAAATACAACTACGTTTTGCTCTGTCAAGCAGTCATGGAGACTTCATCCACTCAGAAACAGTGAAAAATTGACGAAGGCTTAGATGGGCCTGACTGGAAGGGGCGGTTTTGGACGGTAGCGCTAAGAAATTGCGTCCATCCATGGAATTAAGCTTTAATCAACCTCATAAATATAACTCCAGGGACCATCCAACTTCAATCTCATCAAGGCCATTCTATCAGTCATTAATTACCTTTGCAACATCAAGGCTCTGTGTTTCTCTTTTCTGCAATTCTGAGCTTCTCTTCTACAAACCCAAAAGCAGTTGGGGTTCATTAGTAGCATTAAGAGTTCCATACGGCCACAAGTCATGGCAAATGAAGAAGGAAATGAATTGGTGCAGCGGCCCTCTGTGGCCAAAGACTACACAGACCCACCTCCCGCTCCTCTCATTGATATTAAAGAATTCAAACTCTGGTCATTTTACAGGGCACTGATAGCAGAATTCACTGCCACATTGCTTTTTCTCTATATCACCATTGCTACTGTGATTGGTTATGCTAGAACCTCAGTAGACTGTGGGAGTGTTGGGGTGTTGGGTATTGCCTGGTCCTTTGGCGGCATGATTTTTATTTTGGTTTACTGCACTGCTGGTATTTCAGGTCAGTAATCCTTCAAGATGAGGAATTTTATGAGAGACATGGAGCAGCATAGGAATACTTGTGGTTGGGATTTCTGAATTTCTTATTTTATTTGTTCTTTGTGTATGGTGTTGCAGGTGGGCATATCAATCCTGCTGTCACTTTTGGACTGTTTTTAGCTAGGAAGGTTTCCTTGCCAAGGGCTATTCTGTATATGATAGCTCAGTGTTTGGGGGCTATTTGTGGGACTGGATTGGTGAAATCCTTTCAAAAAAGTTTCTATGATAGATATGGAGGTGGAGCAAACTTTGTGCACCCCGGGTACACTAACGGTGTGGGTTTGGCTGCTGAAATCATCGGCACCTTTGTGCTGGTGTACACTGTTTTCTCTGCAACTGACCCTAAGCGCAGTGCTCGGGACTCCCATGTTCCTGTATGTTTAAATATATATATATACATATACATGTCTGTAAATTCTATTTGCATAGAGGCAGGGATTTTACTAGACCTTATTTGGTTGTGTAGGTCTTGGCTCCATTGCCTATTGGGTTTGCTGTTTTCATGGTGCACTTAGCCACCATTCCTATCACTGGGACCGGCATCAACCCTGCAAGAAGCTTCGGAGCTGCAGTGATCTATGGCCACAAGAAAACCTGGAATGACCATGTAAGTATTTATCTCCATTTTTTTGGTCCTTGCTGGGGTTTTCTTATAGTTTCTTATAAGTGCCTTAGGTAGGTTAGGTTATGACATATATATAGAGTCAACTTGGATATTACAAGTGGGAGTGAGTTAAAGTCTAGACTGTTTGCACTTTTGTCAATCAAATTTGTTTGAATCTGGGGAGAGAATTTTTTCTGAAATTGCTATTTTGGTTGCTGAAATTGCAATTTTGGTTGTAAAAATGGATTCAGCCTCTTGGATAACCCTTGGGACACCAGATTATACAATTTTAACAAACTGAAACTACAATTTCAACAGTTCTAGCAGGATTTTGGTCTAAATTTTGGCCAAAAAAATGGTGCAAATAGTCTAGAGTTTAACCATATTGGATTCTTTGGAGTTTTCATCTGACTGTTTGTCTCTTCTGGTTAATTCATAATGATAGATGAAATATGCATGTGTTATGTATTAGAATATATGCACATGAGCTATTTTCTAGATTAAAAGTTCTTTTAGGATAGACAAATATGGCTACCATCAGATGGACGCGATCTGTGATCTCTGCTAGGTTAATTCATAATGATAGATGAAATATGTCCGTGTTATGTATTAGAATATATGCACATGAGCTATTTTCTAGATTAAAAGTTCTTTTAGGATAGACAAATGAATCTCATAATCCAAATTGTAGTACTTTTAATGTATGAATTTTTTTTGAAGTTCCTATTAATCAATACCAGGTGGACTGTTTCAAGTTTAACGTTAGGGTTATTGATCTGGACTAAGACTAATACGTGCTTAGCTGATACACAAGACTGATGGCGTACCACTTGTTGGTGCAGTGGATTTTCTGGGTAGGTCCTTTTATTGGAGCTGCGTTAGCTGCTGCCTACCACCAGTACATTCTGAGAGCAGCAGCCATCAAGGCCTTGGGGTCGTTCCGAAGCAACGTCAATATGTAACTAGGAAACACTGGTTGCAGGCATGTGGGTGAACAATAAATGAATAATTGCCCAGAAGTACCTCTAGGATTCGATGTGAAAGCAGTGAGAAGAATGGCTTTGTGAAGGTAGCTTTCTCTGTCACAACCTCGATTAAAGGAAGTATTGGCAGAGATCAGTGTCTGGTAGGCTTTCTCCTTTGGATTGAATCCAGTGTTGTTGCATCAGCAGTAAGAACGCTTGTAGTTTCTGCAGGGACAAATTTCACGTCTCACTAGAGTAATCTGCAAGTACAATTGAGTAAAATGTGGGGAGTAATCTGTCTCTGGTTATACTCGCAGACATATTCTCTTAACTTTTGCTTGATCTCCTGTACCTCGTAATGTGCTGTTCTTCTTCTTTCGAAATGATATATAAGTTTAGTAATTTCAAATGCTACTTTTACATTCTGGAGTTTTATGTTCACTTTTGCCACCGCGTTCTCTCTCTTGTACTTCAGATTCCAATAATCCATTATTCAATCTCTTTTGAACTGTCCAATTCTATTAAGGTGAACAATATATCATATGCTATGTGTGATATGTTATTTAATGCGGTGGCGGTAGTATTGCCAGCCATGGGATCTCAACTATCATCAGATCTAATGGCTTGCAATACTGATGCTGCCATCCCATTAAATAAAGTATGGCATGTGATATATTTCTCGTCATTCTATTACATTGCCATTCAATATACTGAAGCAAAGAGTCCAAATCTATTACATTGCCATTCAATGTAATGAAGCAAAGAGTAAAATACTTAGCAAAACCTAATTGGAAGCAAAGAGGAAAATAAGTTGCAAAACCTAATTGGTTAAATTTAGATTTGTAGTTAACCTATTATGGATTGAAGTTGCTATTAACTTTAGTTATATATTAATTACATAACAATATAACATGTTATGTTATATAGTCAAATTTTAGAAAAAATAATGCTAAATTATATTACATTGCCATTCAATATACTGAAGCAAAGAGTCCAATTCTATTACATTGCCATTCAATGTAGTGAAGCAAAGAGTAAAATACGTAGCAAAACCTAATTGGAAGCAAAGAGGAAAATAAGTTGCAAAACCTAATTGGTTAAATTTAGATTTGTAGTTAACCTATTATGGATTGAAGTTGCTATTAACTTTAGTTATATATTGATTACATAACAATATAACATGTTATGTTATATAGTCAAATTTTAGAAAAAATAATGCTAAATCATTTAGAGATAGAGATAGCTATGAAGTATTGGTTTCCATTTATCATTATGAGTTATCCATGCATTGTGTCGAGTTATACATTCATAAGCTACCATTTAGTATTCTTTTTAATATATTTTATAATTGTTTATTTTGAATTTTGAATTACTCCCTGGAAAGTACACTTGTTTCATCCATAGACTAAAAAACATAGGTTATAGTCCACCTCAAATCTCAAATAAAAACACCTATGGATATAACAACACTTAACACCATAATAAATAAACAAAATTACTATTCTTCATACATTAAGAGAGATAAATAATATGACAAACCAATTGTTTCTCATTATAATTTTAACTTACCATCAATTATAAATATAACATAAGGAAAGCTTTAGTTAAAATTGCAATTTTTTTTTGGTTACATGACAAAGTCATCCAATTATGATCAAGGTAATGAATTTTAAACAAACAATTAACTAATAACAATTTGTTAATATAAAACATATGCATGATGGTAGAGACCATTTGTATAAACTTACAAAAACATAATCCAATAGTAAATTGTATGAAACCTATCCAAGATGTGAGATACCAATTTATTAGTTATTATTGGAGATCAAATTTACATATTATATGATGCATATAGAAGTTGTGAGAGACCAGCTAGTAGTTGTTTAGGTGAGATTCACACTTTATATGACATAGGTTAGATGTGAGAGACTGGTTAGTAGTTATTGGTAATAAATTTTAGAATATATATCTCAGATTTTTTATAGTGAATATTAAATAACTTAGTTTTTAAGATGTTTTATATGAATTAGTAGTTATTGGAGACAACCTTGAGGAAAAGGATTTCACATTTTAATGAGTAAACCTAGATATTCATACAAATCCTGATTATGTTGATAATGATCTATATATTCATACAATTCTTCTTTATGCTAATCATAATCTATCTTCAAAGAATTAGAGTGGAATAAAACCTATATATTCATACAAATCCTAATTATGTTGATAATAATCTATATATTCATATAATTCTTCATTATACTAATCATAATCTATCTACAAAAAATTAGAGTGGAATATTACAACAAAATTAATAGGTCAGCATATATATTCATGCAATTCTTCATTATGTTGGTAATGACCTATCTCTAAAGGATTACAGTGGAATGCTGTTGTAATAGGAGTAGAAGCTCAAAATCATATAGATAAAAATGAAAAAAATTATGAAAAGCAACGGCCTAGGTTAGAAATTTATATGTTACTTGCAACGTTGACGCACAAAAATTTATATGTTACTTGCAACGTTGACGCACAAACATTATATTGAGGAATATTATATCTAAAAGCAAAAATTATGTTACTTTCTTTTAATGTTGTTGGATGCACGAACACTATACTGAAAATTATTATGAAAGCAAATAAATGTAAAGAAAACCCAAATAAGTCAAAGAAAAGGGAGACATTTAAGAATGACGAACTAAATAATGTGGTGTTCTTGGCATTGTTGACAATTGTCAATAAATAGATTCATGATACTTGATACTTATTATAGATGGCAATAGGCACATGACGAGTCATAAGAGGAAGGATATGTATGTGATCAAATGAGAAATTATCATTTCCATACGATTATAGATTATTTTCATCTATCCACATTAGATATCGAATGAAAAATAACATTTTATTTAAGATTAATTCTGTAAATATATATTCTTTGAAAATCAATGCTTTGAGGGGTTTATCTTGACCATGCTTATGTAATGAATAAATAAATTTTAACTCATAAGGATATATGTCATGTGAAAATGATTCAAGGTATATTGTTTGTTACTAATATGAAGAACCTTTTTCAACGTTGAACTATTTGGTAGAGTTTGTTCGAGGAAAGTGTTGAATGAAAGAGAAGGATGGTGTCTTGGTCGGGGACATTCTAAGATTTAAGGTGTGGTGTGGAGAGAAAAAGTGTCCACTATACATTAGATTAGTTAGAGTGTGGAGACATTATTTTATTTGAATAATGAGAATCTTATTTATATCATAATAAGAGATAATGTGATTTATTGTAGTTGTCTGTTATTGTAAAACAAAATTAAGAATATTTTTTATAATGAAAATCTAATTTCCATAAAGTACTAAAAGTATTAAAGATGTTAAGGCTAAAGAGGAGAAACAAAGTGACAAATAGATTAACTCTATCAGATCCAATCTTCAATAGTGGAGGAGGTCGAAAATTAAAGTAGAAAAAAATTGATAAATTTTGTAAGGATTAAGGAATTAATTAGAAGCTCATAATTGTGTAGACATTAAGAAGAATAGTGTAATTGAGGGGGAATCATACCATTAACTATGTTGTGTAATTGCTCAATGAGAATGCAACTTGATTGTTTGGAATTCTACTCCTAAAAATAATGAATTGGAGACAATGAAACTCGTAGGGGAGTGTTATTAGCTCTATAAATATGTACATATCCATAAAGGCAATGTAAGTTGTACAAGGAAGTGTTTTCTATTGCAATACAATGAAGACTCTAAGGCATGTACAAAATCTAGGGTTCTAAAGAGAAGAATCTAGTCACCAATTATAATGTGGCATTCCAAAAAGAAGTCATGAATAAAGTTAGGAAACCCAAAGAATACATGGGATATCTTCTTCTTCTTTATTGGTGTCTCTAAAGAAGAAGGAGAGACTCTTTATCATAGGGGCTTCAATTGTTGACCAATATCCTATCACGTTAGTTCATATTGTGGGTTTTAAAATTATAAAAAATTGAACCAATATATTGTAGGTATTTGGGGGATGAGGGGTTTAAGGTGGGGGTGGGTAGGGTGGTTTATAAGGATTGAAGTATAAAAAGGGGTGGGGAGGAGGTTTTAAGTGTTGGGAGGGGGTTTCAAAAAAAAGAGTTTGGGTCAATATCTCTCGAAATTAAGGGTATTCTTTAATATCCCACGATTGCACGTGCTATGTAAGAGGTTCACTAAGTGAAGTCCCCGTGCTCTTTATATATTCCTATTAGTAGTAGTGAGTTGTGGTAAATTATAAATTGGGACATGAAAATGGTATTAGAACACGTTTTAGCATTCAATATTATGATAACTTAAATTTGCTAAGGGAATGAAGGCTAGAAGACATTTAAACTATTTGAAATTTTCTAGTCTAGAAAAAACTTGTGAAACAAGCCAAACAGCCACAAGTGAGTTTAGATTTGATTTCCATCAATAAGAACACAAAAGAATTACATTCATGCAAATAACTTTCTGAAAAAACAAAATGCCAACAACTCCTTCGAAGACATCTATATATATTCGACCAACAAGAATTTGACATGGGAGTTAACAAATTTATCTAAACGAAAGATGGATATTAGTTATAAATGGGTATTTAATATAAGTATAAATATAATGGGAGGATATATAAGCATGAGTAGGTATCAAGAGTCTACGGTAAATCCACCAAAAGAAGGAATTCAATATAAGGAAGCTAGGTAAAATCAATTCCATGGGAATTGTTTTTAAACTTAGCAACTAAGTTTGGTTGGATTATCCATCAAAAGGATGTGAAGAGTGCATTTTTTAATCACTTCATAGATTAGGAACCCTACATGAAACATATATTGATAGTTTCAAGGAACCTATAAAGAGATATATTGTATGGGAATTCAATAAAGAGTTGTGTGGACGAAAAAAAGCTCGCAAAAAGTGGTACTAAGGGACCAATGTGTACTTTGGAGATGAAGGATTTTGAAGTAATCCTTATTATATAAACATGTATACATGATTACATATTAATTAACTGTAGTTTTTGTTTTAGGATCCATGGTTAGGGTTTTATAGCTATTTTAGTCAAAGGTTTAGGATTTTGTAGATGGTGGACTTAAGAGGATAGGGCCATGACCCCTCCAACAACATTCTCGTTCTCTCTATTAAAATGGATTCGATTAGGGAAGCTTTGGAGGCATCAAATAAAAATCAAGGTGCATGAGGAACTAGAAATAATGGAAAGTAGCCAATGATTTTAGATCCTACAATAGGTAAGATTTCCAAAAAGGACAAAAGATGGGTACCTAGATTGTGCATACTTGTAATGGAAAAAAATACCTAGGTATGAATTTAATTTCTATAAAATCAATTACTATATCCAATACATGATAGATGTCGTAGTAATTGGAAATTTTATAGTGATTTGTCCAATGGAAAAGGCCTTAGTTTTGTGGATTAAAACTAAATGGAAGCCAAATATCTACACGGATACATGAAAGTTATCAATCATTTCTTAGAGAAGAAGGATCCTATGACAAAGTAGGGAAATAAAACCCTGTATGGGGAACACTAGGAAGGGGGGAAATGAAGGAAGAATAAATCCAAATAAACCCATAGAACATGAGTGAAGAACATATAGACATGGTCGAAGATGGGGAGGATATCGAGGATGTGGATTTGGTGGATTATACTTATAGAGTATAGTAGAGGAATGCAACAAAAAGAAAACAAAGTTGTACCTCCTAAAGGAGGATCTCATCGAAAGTAAGATAGGAGGATCTCATCGAAAGTAAGATCAAATAGTCCATGAAAATATGGGGCATTGAACGTTCTCATCTCTCGGGATCTAGCTTATCAAGTTTAGAACCCTAATAAGTCCTGAATGGAATAAAATGAAAGAGGAAGGGAAAGTAGCCATCAACTACTATAAGAAACTAGAGAACAACTACTAAACTTCGGGCAATTTCCCTTATGAAAGATAATGTTTCTCTCCCCCCCTCAATATAGTTACTAATGAAATTTATTTATGGAAATGAGAAATATTAATGGGAAAAGTAAACACAAGACATGATTAAATAATATTTTTCCACAGAAACCAACCTTTATGATGATACAAGAGACCAAGTATACCAATGAAGTGTTGGAAAGAATAGCTTCATATTGTTGGCATGGCTACCAGACCATGGCGGTTCATTGTAGAGGCACAACATGAGGCATACAATTCTATGGAATCCAATGGAGGTTCTCATGGAAGACTTATTTTCAAAGGAAAGATCCATCTTGGCTAAATTCCAGTTGATTAGGATAGAAAAATCATGGTATATAACAAATAGTTATGGACCAGAAAGAACCAACATTGGATAATAAGAGAGACTTCAGCATAACAACATCTTCAGAGGAAAAGAGGGGAGGAATTAGGTAGTTGGACATTTATAGAGAATCAACATTGGATAATAACAGGGGAATTCAACATAACTGTAACATCTTTAGAGGAAAAGAGGGTAGGAATTGGGTAATTGGAGCTATATAGCTATCATCTTAAAGAAGCTATACATATTGTAGACATGGTGGATTTGAAAAAAACTAATGGTTTAGGCATATGGGAAAAGAAAAGAAGGGGAGCGCAACGTGCAACTTCTATATTAGATAGATTCTTCATCTTCGATTATTTAATGAAAGTGAATATGGATGTACAAGTTTATATATTTCTATATGTAGGATCTGATCATTGTCAATTATTCTACTCTTAACCATTAGAGGAACTTGGACAATATTATTCCCATTTCACATAAAAAAAATTATGGCTACAATACCTATTATTTTAGGAGAATATAAATAAATGCGGCAGAAAGAACTTTGATATACAAGTTTAAAAATAATCTATACCAAAGGCTCAAGTCAATTTTTGGAATAAAATGTCAGGCAATTTAGTTGTGGAAGTACTCTGCATAGTTTTTTCTTGTATGCAGAAGTGACCATGCACTAGCTAGGCTACTTGACTTTTTAATGGTATTTTATAAAGTTGTTTTTAATGTGACTCTTATGTAATGTGACTTTTTATAAAAGTATCCCTTGGTTATATTTTATAAAGTGTCTTTATGAAATAAAGTGCACATTTTCATAAAGTGAAAAGTGTCTTTATTAAAAATTAAATGTAACTATTTTTGGGGGAAAGTATCTCAACCTTTGATCATGTAAAGGAAATATTAAATATTGACAATTGGATTTAGGGATTGAGGGACGTGAAAATTCACTTTCCTGTTATAAGAGAGAGTGTAGGTTAGCATGCAAGACAAGAAGACAAGAAGTTTCTAGTAAAGAAAAAACTTGCCAAGAGTGAGCATTTGGCATGTTTTGATTTTCAGAGAGAGGGAGCACATTCCTCAAGGAGAGGGAAGGAATATGAAGGATAGGAACGCTTCCCAAGAAGCATTTAGTGTTGGGATATACTGTAAGGATCTACTAGGTTTTACTGTTGGGTCGTACTTTTATGTTGGCATGAATTTTTAGGTTTTTTTTGTTGTAAGAAAATCGAGGTGGAGGATGTACATGATGTACAGATTTGTTGGGAATGAAAAATTAGGT
This sequence comes from Pseudotsuga menziesii, assembly GCA_001517045.1. Lineage (NCBI taxonomy): Eukaryota > Viridiplantae > Streptophyta > Pinopsida > Pinales > Pinaceae > Pseudotsuga > Pseudotsuga menziesii. The sequence continues at coordinate 192,995 of LPNX010595813.1, read as the reverse complement.
GATAGGGACAAATTTCAAGAAGGTGTTGCTATAGTAGAGGTCATACATGTTGTATTGTTGGTTGGGCATGCAAATCGAGGGGTTGCACATTTTTTGAAGTGATGGTACAACCAATTATTGTTGGTTAAATGGTGCAATAAATTCAATTATTTTTTCTAGAAAATGTTGAATAAAATACTCTTGATCTAGTTTTCCCTAAAGGGTATTTTTCCAGGGTCTAATTGACCAAAATTATGTTGTTTAAATTGTTTATCAGTCTGTTGTTATATACCTTTTTCTACTGCAAAACAAACTTAGTTTCAGTGTTTTAACTTCATGGTTGTTGGCTAAATGCATGTGAAGTATTTTTAATTAATGAAGGATTAAGACTGAAATATGGGTTATGTTGAGTGTTTGACAAATGTCTGAATGAATGAGGTCTAATTTTTTGTCAATGTTTACATGATATTAGAGCTGAGCCTCTGTAATAACAGTTGATTGTGGGTGCAGTAATATTGTTGAGTTGTTGGGAAAGCATTATTGCTGATTTTTTTTAACAACTTGTGTAATGGAATACCTTATCTGCATGTGATTTGTAGGTGATGAGGAATGAGTGAAACTCTTGTTCTTTTGGTGTTCTATTGTTTCGTTTGACAGTATATATGGTTGTATTCATTAGATATGAGGATCGGTTGGATCATATGTCCAAATAATTACAGTGTAAAGTAAAAAATGGTTGTTGTTCTCAAGCAATGCAGATTGTGGACTGTGTATAGAACTTTGGTAACTCCTCTTGAATCTCATCCTGTTTTTCTAGACATGCATGAAGTAAAAGAGGCCAAAGCACATATGATGATTTTGGAAGGTATAAGAGACCGCCTTATCCCACATGTGGATAACAATAATACTTCTCATGATATTTGGGTTACATTGAAAGGATTGTATTAGGCTAAGAATGAGAATGAGAAGATGGCTCTCAAGGATAAATTGCAGGGAAACAAGATGGCAAATGGAGAAGGTGTAGTATCTTATCTTACCTGGGTGGCCCAGGTAAATGATGAGTTAACTGCAATTGGAGAATTCAATTCTGACTTTGAGTTAGTGAGGATATCCTTGAAAGGATTCACCAAGAAATGGGAATTCATTGTGAAGTGCATGGTTGCTCAAGAGAACCTTCCAGATTAGAGCAGATTATGTGATGATCTCACTCTTGAGGAGATCCGAGAAGGATCTCAAGGAAGTGGAAAGGAGGGCGTCGATGAAGAAAATGTTGCTCTCTCTGCTAAGAGTAAGAAGAAGTCCAAGAAGGACTTGAGCAAATTTTGATGTTTTTCTTACAACCATTATGCCCACCTTGATTCTCAGTGTCTGGAGAAGAAGGAGGACGAGGAGGACGAGGAGGACACGATTGTTGCATCTTCAGCAGAGATAGAGGAATTTGTGAAAATATTAGAGGAGTTATCGTAGCATTTTTTAGACTGATCCAGAAAAGTTTGTTTAGTTAGAAAAGATACAGGCACATGCAGTGCGAGGAGTTGGGAATGGAAGATTTCAGCTTCGTTGAGGAGGATACATCAAGTGTTATGAAGTTCTCTTTCTTAAAGCAATGAGGGTTAAATTTCTCTTGATCTCAACCTTGGAGAATGCATAGTACTCAACATTGTTCTGGAGGGGACATGTGTACATATTTCTAGATAGAGTTGATCTAGGACATGTTTATATATACTCGGAGAGAGTGGGATTGATCAATTCACAATTGATTTGTGATTGATTCGGTGAGATGTATAAGTTTAGTTACACAACCCACAATTGATGAATTAGACAAAGAGAAGGAGGATCGTAAGGGTGCATTGGCACCAAGGTTGTAGTCTCGAGTTTCAATGGAAGAGAGAGAGTCTCTTCTGAGTATTGCAAGGACACTCAACCACTATGAGTGGACCAATGCTCAATATTGGAGAATGGATTCTCCTAGGATATCAAGGTTCAGGATGACTACCAATAGGTTATCTTTGGATTCAATTTTAGCATGGGTAGTAGCGTTAGTTCCAGGTTTAGATGCAACTCCTACGACAAACCATGTGATGGATCTGAGGATGGTACTTGGTCATGATGATGGGTGTGACTACCTCCCTCACTAAGTGGGAGTGTTAGCTAATTTAGGTCTGGAGGAACTCCATAGTTTTGTCTTTGATGCGGAAATAACCATGAACTAGTTAGGCTACATGACTTTGTAATGGTGTTTTATAAATAGTAAGGTTTTCTTGAGAATCTGCAGTGGCCAATATTGCTTGAATGTCGACGTTTCGATTATGAATCAGGAACCATCATCAAGACAAAAAGCCGGAGAGGTAAGCTACATTTTTTCAGTAATAAATAGGTTTTGATTTTAGGTTTTCTAATTAAGTTTTTTACCCACTATGTTTGTAGTTTTAAATTTTTTAAATTTATTTATTAATTTTTTTTTTCATAAATTATGTTTTTTTTAATTTTAAAATCTTATTAAAAGTTGTTTAAAAATATTTTATTAAAAGTTTCAAATTCTTGATTATATTATATTTTTAAGATTTTAATAAAAGTTTTAAGATATTTATTAAAATTTTAATTAAAATTATTAAAAAATTTATTATTTAAAAAATTAAAAAATTTTAAAGATTTTTTAAGATTTTAATAAAAGTTTTAAGATATTTATTAAAATTATTAAAAAAGTTTATTAAAAATAAAAAATTTTATGATTATGTTATTTAATTATAATTATGTTGGTTTTAAAATTTTAAAATTTATATTTATGTTTACTTATTAAAAAAAATTAAATATGTTTTTTAATCTTTAATTGTGTTTTTTAAATTTTTTAATTATGTTTTTTTTTAAATTATATTAAAAAAAATTTAAGATTTTAATTATGTTTTTTTTAATATATATTAAAAAAATTTAATTTTGAATAATGTTGCTTAAAGTATTTTAATTACTTTAGGTTAAGGGTTAGTTTTCCGTTTCAACCTAAAACCTAGATATGTTTGAATTTATTTTGATACTTGATTAAAGGGACCCAATTCTTACTCATTTCAAATCCACCATCCCTATTCACATTTTTTGGGTGTTTGATTATTTCTAGGGCTTCTCTCAACTGCCTTTTGTAATAGTGCTTTGATTTCTCCGAGTGACTTTTTATAAAGTAACCCTTGGTTTTATTTTTATAAAGTGACTTTATGAAATAAAGTGCACATATTTCATAAAGTGAATAGTGACCTTGTTGAAAATTGAATGTCATTGATTTTGAAGGGAAAGTGTCTTAACTGTTGATCATGTGAAGGAAAGATTAAATCTTGGACTTTGGATTTAGGGATTGAGGGAGGTGAAATGTCACTTTGTTGTTATAAGAGAGTCTAGGGCAGTGTGCAAGAAAAAAATACAAGAAATTTCCAGTCAAGGAAAACATTTTCAAAGAGTGAGTGTTTGACATGTTTTGATTTTCAAAGAGAGGGAGAGCATTTCTCAAGGAGAGGGCATGAATATGAATGAGAGGCATGCTTCCCAAGAAGCATTTACTGTTGGGTTGTACTTTTCTGTTGCAATGAATTTCAAGGTGTTGTTTTGTTGCACACAAATCAAGGTGGAGACCATACATGATGTATGGATTTGTTGGGAACACAAAACGAGGTTCTAGGCATGAATTTCGAGAAGGTGTTGTTGTAGTTGAGTTCGTACATGACATACTTCTATTTGGGCACACAAATTGAGGTGTTGAATAGTTTTCAAAGTATTGGTATGTCATTTATTGTTGGTAAAATGATGTTGAATTATTTTTTCCTGAAAATGATGAATAAAATACTCTTGGAATTTTTTTCCCCAAAGGGTGTTTTTCCAAGGTCTAGTTGACCAAAACTCTGTTGTTTAAATGGTTTATTAGTTTTTTGTTATATGTCTTTTCCCGCTGCAAAACGTACTTAGTTTCATTGTTTCAGCTTCATTGTTGTTGGTTAAGTGCATGTGAAGTATTGTTAATTAGTGATAAATTAAGACTAAATTTTTTTTTATGCTAAGTGTTTGACAAAATGTCTGAATGATTGAGGTCTGATTTTTTGTCAACTTCTACATAAAATAGTCTTTAGTGACATCTTTCAGGATAAAAGGGAAGTAGAATAAAAGATGGCTCAAGTGTAATAGAAAATCATTATTATAGGGTAGGAAGTGCATCTCATCCAAGATAAAACATCATTGCAAGATCAATTATATAGTTAAATCATGCTGGAGGAAATTTCATGGAAGCATAAATGTAGTCTTCAGTGGTTAAAAGAGGGAAAAAGAAAATAAAAATTATTCCACTAGTGTATGACTCAACATTTTTATCATAACTAAATCATCGAGCTATAAAGGATAGACATGGTGATAAGATGACTGAGTAATATGGCATTGAAATATCATTGGTATCATTTGATCAAAACCTTCTCTCAAAACTGTAAATGAATCCCATGGAAGAAATTCATAATACCAAATCGAAATATTCCTAAATTGGTGACTAATGAACACAATTATTGTTTGATAGTTAGTATTACAATGCATGAAGTGGAGCAAGCAATAATGGATATTACCAAAAGAAAATCATAGGCGTTGATAGTTATAATAGAGATTGATTTCATGCATGTTGGGATATATTAAGATAGAATTTTTGAAGATAATAGAGTCTGATTGAGACACATTTTAAGATTATGTATGATGATAATCTCCAATTTATTCACCTTGATTCATATGGATTATAAATCCATTGATACTAACAAGTTTCAATCATCTTTTTATGCAATTTAATCTAAAAGATAAAAAAAAAGATGGTTACAAGTCATAAATCCACTCATATCTCGATTGATTTCTCTTATGAAACAAAGATACCTAGAAGGAAGGAGTTCATCAATGGAATATGCCTTGTGTGTAAGACAATGTATTCATTAAAGGCCCCAAGAAAGGTTGTTATGTAAATAAAAATGGACTTTTCTAACTCCTTTTACAAACTGAATTGGAGATATATGTGGTTGACTCTCTTATACATTCTAAATGTATAGAATGGATAATGTCCCTAACTTCATTTTTGTTTTTCATGAATTCTAATTAACGGAACCCCTTCCATGATGTTTTCCCCTTCTCATGGATTAAAATAGCGTATAATCTAAAAATTCTATGATTTGGGTCAGAATAGGATGATTTTTTTGACACGATTTTGATAAAATCGTGTTGAATTTTTTAAAATCCCATGTTATTGTTGTCAAGTTTTGGAATTTTGGGTGTCCTAGGGGTTTTTACGGGTGTTGAATATATTTGTAGCATCAAAATTGGGATTAAAACATAATTACATTCCCTTTTAGTAAATAACAAATGTCAGATTCTAATAAAAAAAAGTTGTCGTCTCGTCCAAATCATCGAATTTTTAGACATATCCTTAAAATAGGGGATCCCTCTCTCACATTTTATCTTCATTCATATGGTGGAGGTTCTATGAAAGTTCTTAAAGGTAGAGGTTGAGAATAACGTAATCAATGACTTGATCATCATGGTGTTGGATTTTTGACCTCACACTAGAAATTTTTGGATGACACACTTTTGATGAGGGTTCCATAAGTTTGATAAGAGGATGATATAAAAAATAATAAACATGTTTATGCAAGCCTTTAGTCAAGTTAAGTCCCAAATATTACTTTTCAATAACCTAGTTTCAATGCAAATAAACATTACTAGAATGTTAAGTTTTCGGAGAAGCTCTCTTCCATCCAAATATCTTGGTGCTCTCATGTTAGAGAATTCCTTGTGTAAATATTTAGTGATAATCTTCTTTTAAGGATGGGAAAAAATTATCTAATTGGACCTTCACATCAATTACAATAGGACGCAGGCTAACCTTGGAAAAATAGGTCTTGTAACATATGCCTCATTATATTTCTCTTCTTTAGCAAGGCCTAAATTCATCCCAGAGGCCATTATAAATATTTAGTGTACCTTTCTTTGGGGAGGATCTAAATATAATAAAAAATGGGCCTTGGTGGCATGGGAAAAAGTGTTCTTATATAAACTGGCTGGTGGACTAGACCTTTAAGATCCAAAAATTGTAAGCATTGCATGAGGCACTAAGATTTGGTGGGCATGGATAAGAGGGGAACAAGAGATTTGGGGAAATTTTAGTAAGATAAGTTATATTGGGGACATTGAGGTACATTGAGGTACATTACTTGGTGAGTATGTAAGGACAAAGGAATGGATTTATGATTTGAAACACTTCCTATGATAATCTATGCTTAATACAAGAACATATTTTTTGGGAGATTAGAGATGAACAAACAAATCTACTATGGGATTAAACTCTTGGAACAACTCCCAAAATTAATATACCAACACTAGTTTTAGGAACTCAATAGGTCCATTTTAAAGGAAAATAACAAGCTAAACATTCATCAATACTAAGACTTCAATAAATATGGGAAAGGGTGGAGTAACAAGTTTTTAGTGAGAAATTTCTTAATATCTCTAACAATGTAGAATGGGATGGTATTTGGAAATAGATTCAAGGAAAACAAATAAAAGTGAAAGAGGGAGAAGATAAGTTGAGGTGAGGATATAGGAACAAAGGCATTTCCACTTTGAAGGAATCATATCATCTAGAAATAGGACACTTCAAACTCTTGAAATAGAGGATTAGACTCAGAAACTTTGGCCCAAGGTTACCACCTTCCTTTGTTTAATCTATACGAAAAGAATCACTCTTGGGATCAACTAATTAAAATATGTTAAGGAACCTATTAACCAATTGGAATAAAAGGAGGAACATAAGACATCATAAGATGTCTTCAAATTCATTAGAGCTAGCTCAATGATCTATACATCCTTCTTGGGAAAATTATTTTCACATTCACCCAATTTAAGTTGTATCTCCTTGATGCAAGGTAAATATTCCTTGATATAATCAAAGGAAAGAGGTTCCAAAGATATCAACTCTTTCTCTATATGCATTACTTCACCTTCAATTATGTTGTGGAATAGAGTCTTCAACTTATTCCAGATGTCATGAGAACACTCAATCCTAATTGTATGAATGTGAATCTCCCTAGAAATCTGGGTCATGATGACACCCACAACTTCTTCCTCTTTTACATTAATGATAAACTTAGCATCATCATCCATTGAATCATCAATAACAGTATTCATGCACTTCCACAGTCCTTTTCTCTTTAACAAGGTCTCCATATATATCGCCTAGCTTGCATTATTATGTATGTTAATAATTATAAGTTCTAATTTGGATGTCACCCTTCTAATCAAATAGATTAGATCAAAGTTGAGGGAGAGGTATCATTCAATAAGTCTTGATCCAAAATTCGATCAACCCTATATATAAATCAGCATGATATGTACAAAATAGGGCTAGGTCAATACTAATAGAGCTAATACTATGTTGGGGAACCTCTTAACCTTGAACTATAGAACATAAAAGAAATGATATAAGGGAACAATATTCTAAGAAGAAAGGTGGTGTCTAAAAGAATAGTTACAACACTTAAGCACAACACATTATGATCAGAACATCACAATGAATCATTTACAATAAATCATGTTAACACAACCCATAGGGTCTTTCTTTCATAGTATTTATATATAACGAACTCCATAGAAGTGAGGAATATATGGTCCATAGATAGGGTTCATTGGCTCTAATGGTTTCCACAAAATATGCAACATCCCAAAATGTAGTTGTCTATTATAGTCCCATCTACCTTGGTATTGTTGCCAATCCAAACACTTGTTCAACTAATTGTTCAATGGTTCCTTGGAATTTCCTATTCATGTCTCCAATCGAATTCTCCATAGTCACTTCTTGTCTAACGACTAATTTATCAAGAGGTATGATGAACCATCAATACCTTGGGTTCCAACGCCCTCCCATAATCACAATGCTCTAGATATTTAGGAGGTGAAATTAATTCTATGAACAAAAGAGGATTTGAATGTTGTTAGAAGAATCTTAGACTAATCGTTAGAATAACGTAGGTTCACACCACATCATACCAACAAAACCTAATATATCGGCCTCAGAGTGTTTTACCCCTATCAGAAACACCTATAAAGCAGATGAGATCTTACCCAAGGTACCTATGGGAGTTGCAGGAACCAATTTTCTATAGTGGTGAAGGGGATTTTCATCATACCAAACACCAATAATACAGACTACTAAATGTCAAGAACACCAACAATCAAACATGAATCACCCACCACATTAACCATATCCATATGATTAATTTAAGTAGTTATATTTCATCTCATACATTCATCCATAGTTATTCATTCGTGGATTGCAATATAATATTAAGAAAACGCAAATACATCATGCACAGTCGACAAAACAAATTTTAGGAAACCAATTTAGGAGAAAACCAAAAAAGGGATCATTTTTTAAAAGATTTTATTCTTGAATGCTTAAAGTTTGCACACACATCCTGCAAACTTTCCCCAAAACCCCATAACATCATATTTACACACGCATCCTATAGATCGACCTCACACTTGTAACTGTTTGAAAAACTAATACACATTATCTTATAGATGTAACAACTTAATCTTCCTCACATAATGGGCTAATCCTAAGATAACGCCAAAAATATTGATTCCTTACAAATTTATAGGCCCTACTGGCCAATTTACATCCTGTATCCACTACACAGTAAGTGGAAAAAATCTAACTATCTAACCAACCTTTTGGTTGGAATTTTTCAAAATGGTAAATTTTACTGAATCTTCATCCAAAAATTCATAGTTGACTGTTTCTTTTTCCATTCTATCACATCCCCATTCATACTTCAGAAAAAACTCAAAAAATGGTACCAAAATCAAGCCAAACTTACTTAGAGCCAACAGGTCCCCAACACTCACATGTGGTTTGTCCTAAGCCACTTTAGACTGACGATGTTGATGTGTTCAACTTTAACCAAAGGTCATGGTATACTTTCTTCACTTGCTGGACCCATTGTTGCACATCATATTTTATCTTGGAAACGTCTTCAAGAACTTAAAAACTGATATGTTCTTAAGTTCACACCTCAGTAACTCCTAAATCCTTCTTGAGTTCTTCATGAACTGGACCAATGGAAGCAGATACTTGGTTGACATATTTTTCTATCTCTACAACATGATTTCTTTGTCTTCATTGTTGGGTCCAGATATTATTAAAATTTTGTTGTAAACCTTTATGATTAGAAACCTTGCTCACCCTCTAAACCAAAGTAAAAGTGATTAATGAACTGCACAAACTATCAAAACTTTGTTCCACTCCAACGATATTTTCTATAATATTTTGTAGTTAAATGTACTCTTGTAGGCTGCCCACACTTGGGAAACTTCCTCATAAAATTTAGCACAATAAGCTTCAACTTCCTTCATCTCTGAAACATCCCCCTGAAGTTGTGTATGTCACTATTCCACTACTTCGAGTGAGGTACTCAGAACAATATTAGCCTCTAGCTTAACAATTCTATGCCTCAAATCATTGATGACTTCCCCTAGCTTGATTAATCTTGATTCTTGGATCGTTCTGGGTACCAACCCAACTTCTAGAACATATAGACAAGCAACATCAATATCATTTTCCAATCACTACCTCTCTTGTCGTAGTTGTTCTTTCTGTTTGTTTTGTTCCATTGATTGACCCTCCACAATAGTCATCTAGTTCTTGAATTGCTTTAGGTGTGTCATCCATGCACTAGTCGAGTGATGAATACCTCTTAAGGTAGGGAAATAGACAAATATACTACATGGTCAAGGGAAGTATTAATAATAATTCCAACACCCCCCCTTAATCCCGATTTTGGACAACTTGGGCCTTGGAAACAAATATGAAAGGTCACTCATACAATATAAATGAAAAAAATAATAATTGCTTAATAAATTCGAGGAAATGGGGAAAACCTCATGGGAACCACCCCACCTCAAAATAAGCATAAAAATTAGGATCAAGCTTTCATATCAAGAGAAAAATTCTTCTTGAATAAAAAACTTGTGAAAATATTTCTGGAACCTACATCTATGTGTTGCATTGAAGCAGTTGGATGGTTCTTGTGTGCACTAGTATCCTGGGACTATGCATGTGAACTTTTTCATCTTTTTCCAATATGGTGATAGATTTGATAAGGAATGTTTCCTTTGTTTCTTATTTCTATAGGAAGAGTGACATGATCTAATTTTTTCTTCAGTGAGAATAATTGTTAATCAATCCTTACCATCATGTAGTATCTCTTTGGGAGCTTGTTGCACCTCTATGATGGTATTTTCCAGGAATACTTCAACCAAATCAGACACTACTTGTTCCTCTATCCTATATGGTACACTTATAGAAAAAAAAGAGACAACATCATTTCCTTTCCCTATATAACTGATCTACTTAAACAAACAACTCCCTTACCTTAGATATGAAGGATTTTGTCCTTGTTTCACCGATCGTGATGCGATCTACTATACCTGCAAAGAAACACAATAAACAAGACAAGGGATGAGAGTAACAAGATACATCAATAATCCATATTAGTGATTAAGGAATCTAATAATAAATGATCAGTATTCACATAAATCATATATGGTAAAGGGAAACACTTTTGTATTAAATAATAAAAAGGTAAAGGTACAACCAAATCCTTGATTTCAATAGCTTTGTCTCCACAAGGTCTTTCGCGCACTTGCACAACTCTCCACTATTAAAAAATATTTTCTTGCAACACTCTCTCAACTTTTCCTCAATACCAAACTTCAATTCAACAACATAAAGATGCTCTTCTTGGTCTCCCCTCACATGATCCATGAAGCTTTATTTTATAGGCCAAGGGAAGACCAAATGAGTTGAGATATTTTTGGAATAGGATAGGGAATGATTCTTGTTGGCTAGGAGGTCGAGTTACAGCTCTCCCAAGTAGATGGGATGATCCTCCATGAGATCTTTCTCTTGGAAGCTTCTCGAAACTTCTATTTTTTTCTTTTAAAGCTTGTTTGTGCTCCTTGTAATGAGGGTATGTGCGTCATTGCACCATGTAATGAAGGAAATGGCGCCAATGACACATATTGTCAATGAGCAAAGTGCAATAGCCCTTCCTGATGCTCTGTCATGGAAGGAATGATGTGCCAACCAGGCTAAGAGTGGGAAAAAAGTATCCAAAAGAGTTTTTGGCCAAGTATTTTGAGGGATTGAAGCATTTGTGTAGGTTTTAGGTGCAACAAATGGAAGTGAATTTGATTGACATAATGCAAGGTTCTCTTTTTGAAACTAGTATCTTGTTCTCCTCATTTCATATGGATCTCCAAGCATGTTCCCAGCCACCTTAATAACATTATGTGCCCATTTAGGCCTAGGATTGGGTGTAGGGACTTGATTTGGATATGTATAAATATGAAATTTATCTTCAATTTCATAAACTAATTCAACTGGGTCGTTTTCTTTGGATTCTAAATCTGAAACATTAATGGAAACATTATCATATGTAAATGGTGTAGGTAGAATGGTTTTACCTCCCCTTTCAAATGGCGACTGAGACTATACTAGATCTTAGTATGGAAGAAAGTTAAGAGTTCATATGCCTTGGAGGCATGGTTTGCAACACCCTTTTCCATAATATTCCCTGTTGAGATATCTGATATCTCCACTAAATAAGGACCAAATACCACTTACTTTGGTGGGGTAGTATGTGTCATCTTGTATACAGATAATAAATTTGCAGCTAAAGAGGGAACATAGATTACGTCTTTGAACACTCCATGTTTTAACTTGATTGAACCCGTTCCTTATGCTCGAATTTGAGTGTTATCACCCATGTGAATACTTAGACCATCAGTAATATGTAATGAAGAGAATTATTCTGTGGATGCAACCATATAATTGGAGGCTCCTGAATCAATGAGGAAGGCATGTGATTTTGAAAAACTAGCCTTCAGTGCATGGCATCTCTCATCATGATCTTCAGTCATTTCTCAAGAGTCAGTCTTCCTTGCGCCTTCAAGGAGGAAAATATTGTGCTACTCAAGGATTTTTTCCATCTGATCAATGTTCTTATTCATACAATACTTCTTTTTATGGTTTCCTTTCTTACAGTAAGAGCATTTTCCCTTGTCAGACCTATGATATTTGTCCTTCCTAGAGCCCGAGGCTTCACATGTTGGATCAAACTCATCTTTAGGTTCAAAATCAATGTTTATTTTATCTTTACCTTTATTCTTCCTTCTTGCTTGCACATTCTTTGTCTCATTATTCAAGAGATATTGATTTGGAAAGGCTCTGAGGGATCCCATCTGTATCAGCTTGTCTTAGAGGGATTTGAACCCTCACGGTCTATAAAGTTAGTGGATTTTCCTCCTACTGCGATTTGCATAGGGATTGAACTTGATATGCATCTTTTAGGTACGATGTTGGTGATACAGAATGACCTTAATAAGCTACTCTTAGGCTTAATCTACTGGTCGATCACCTGAATGAATCCCCTACTTAAACTACTGGTAGAATAGACCTTTAGTGGTTATGGGTCAATTGAGGAAATAGGTACTTCTGTTACAAAACCTTTTCATATACCAAAAGGAGGAACATGGATGTCACTAGTGGGCCAATCCCAAGGGGGAAATTATAGTGCTACTGCTTCATTTTCCATTCTCATACCCTAAAGGTTACCAATAGTGTCTAGGGGCATATATAAATAGTAAGGTTGGGGAGGCTTAGAGTTGTTATCACGGGGTCCCATTATGTTGGAAGGTGAGTAAAGGAATGGGAATGGTTCAAAAGGGGATCCTTAAATTGGGTTTCCTCCCCATGCATGCATGGAAGAGGCCGGAGCGGTGGGTATTCTGGGGCACTCGATCTTGCTCCCTCCTTCCTTCCGTAAGTGCCATGTGGGTAGAGAGACATGTTTTAAGTGGATCAACCATGCTCATCAGTTCAACGTGAAATTTTATTTATACACCATCCCCAAAATAACGAATAGATAATTCTCTATCATTAATTTAGCCTCACTATTGGTAACCTTTAGGGTATGAGAATGGAAAATGAAGCAGTAGTAGTATAATTTCCCCCTTGGGATTGTCCCAGCCCAACCCAACCGAACCCTACACAAGCACACAAGTAATTATTAGTCCCACAGCTAGTCTTGCACACGCTCTACCCACTTATGTCACCTTAACAATTCCACCCTGATTTGAAATTGAGATATTCCCCTAAATGTGTCTACATTGTGGTCCACATTTGGGATAGACAAGGTACTACTGCAGATTCATTAGTGGCTACACAAAATTGATGGTGCAGATGGAAGATATTCTATGGAAAGGAGTCTCGTTTGTCTAGACAGAAGCCTGCGAGGTAGGGATTCATCCAAGCAAGGTAAGAAGTACACTAACTTTTGATCTTAGGAAAAGACAAATAGTTATGAAACGTTATTTTGAAGTGAATTTATTGCTAATTTTTACCTGACCCCCACAGTTATATATGGTTGAACTGATAATGAAAACCAAGTGATTCACCTTTCCATTTATCTGCTTTTCATTTCATATACAGTCTGATTGGACCATTTGTACACATTAAAATTCCAATTGATATGTTTATCCGTTCGAATAATAGAATGGTTGAACCATTCTCTCTGAAATTTTATCCAAACATATTTTACGGAGGATGATTTATTCTTAATACCTGAATTTACTGATAGGAGTACGCATATGTTGTTTAGTTTTCATTCTCAGTCTCTCAATCTAAGTGTCGATCAGGAGGAAATGCAGTTCAAATCATTTTGATAATAAGAATTTTGATATGTTTTACCGAGAAGGTCTACGGTTCGAGCCCATATAGCCCTATACATTCCACTAATTTACACTACTTTATATCGCTCTTTCTCTGACTTATAAAATAAGAAAAATAGATATGTTATTTCAGTCCCCACCTAAGTTCTCCCTATCAGAGTCTATCTTACCTAAGTCTGGCTTAAGGGAATTCACTAATTAAGAGTATCCAGTCTCCCGGAGTGAAAGGTATATACAAAAACAAAGAATTGTGAGCAAATTTTGCTCATTATGGAGAGCACCAATTGCTCATCCTTCTTCTCAATCTTGCATTTCTTGCGTTGCATGACCAATGATTTGAATTTGAGAAAAAATGTTTTATAGTTTCTAACTTACTAGGATGTACTGCTATCAACTCATTCTCCAAGATATGGCCCCTTAGCTCATGTTATTTTCCAAACAAGGATTCAGGCTTATCCCATGCTTCTCTTGGAGTCTTGAGTCCATCAAGATGGAACAACATCTCCCTGGAGATGTGGATGCACATGTAGCCAAAATATTCATCAAGCTTATCCAGATGCTTGAATTTTTCAATATAATATTGGGTTTCGACCTCTCTTCCCATGGTCATCCTATACAGACCTTTTTTTTGCAAGGAAATATGCATATATTCCCTCCAATCAAGGTGATTGAAAGGTGTAAGTATTCTGGGAGTCAAAGCTATTGAATTCTCCATTTCACATCTATATTGATCAACAATTCTTAAGAAATTCTTTGAATGTACCTGCAAAAAACACTGCAAAACAACTAATTTCGAATTAATTTATCTCAAACAATTTTCACTTAGACATGTGCACTTTATCATAGTACATCACACCTGGATAGACTTCTCGGGGCATAATATAGAGGGAGAAATCGAATAATTCCAGGAATTATGTGGAAACGCAATGGCTTCTGGTGCATCAATGGAAGTTTATGAGGTTCAAGGCAGGCATGGATACCTGCTCCAATACCATGTTAAGTTCGATGAAGCATAGGATCATCAAGCCTATTGAATTCAAATGGAGAATAGAAGGAAGCAGAAGAGAGAGAAGAATTTAGCATAGACTAATCAATTACTCATGGAAAAATTGCACACACATGGAGGAAAAATTGGAATAATATGATTATATCCATGAATCAATAATTAATATGTAATACAATGGTTATACATATAAGAGAATTCAAATTCCTGATATAGGATTCAAATCTACCAACCTAGACTGAATCCAGATCTAACTCAGTGTGGTAAAATCATCGTTGGAGCTCACTAATGCAACTCTGGATCACTAAAATGGTTCACAGTAAGTTAGTTGAAGAGGGTAGGTGAGAAAATGCACCCTACTTCCCTTAAATCATGGAAATTGTCACTAGAGACAATGGGAGTGATCTAACTGATGGAGATTAGAGCATACATGGACTTAACTAACTACCTACTAGATTCAACTGTTGGAGACTACCGGTGGCACTCAGAGTGGGTTCCTAAAGTATAGGGATTGGTCCCTGGGGAACCTAAACTCATGAAATCAGGTGCAGTAAGTGGCATATGTACCATAGGTGTGTCTCATATGCACCAGTGGAGTGATGAAGACCTATTGATATAGGAAAATATACAAATAAACTATATGGTCAAAGAGAGGATTAATAATAATCCCGACAACCGGACTGACTAAGGGGGTCCAGTCCTTCAACAACTGCATAGTCATAAAAATATGGATAGTTAAATTTTTGTGTCCTTTTGTCCAACATTTGGTACACTATATTTATTCATGGACCTCTTTCCCCTTCTTGATGTCTTGAATTTGTAATAACATGATGTCCAACTAAGACTAAATCTGTACCATTCCAGTACCAGTTTCTCTAATAAGTGAAGCTTCAAACTTAATAGCAATCTCTAATGCCTCATATTGAGACACGGTCTTCTACTGCATTAATGGTACTCATATGTGTGGAAATAGTTTAGGTATAAACCACTCATTACGTTTCACATTAGACATGTGAAAAATCACCTTATCCATTAAGGTTTTCAATCTCTTATCAAAATCCCATAACGACTCAGTCGAGGACTGCTTTATCTCATTTAAATTCGTGATGCACTCCAAATCGGATTTTGGATTATTGAATCCATCCATTAATCCCATATTTATATGATCTAACATCTTTTACATAGGTCCCGCAGAATCAGTAAAAAATGTCATGTACCAATCTGATGCTCAACCTCTAAAGGACATGATCATCTAGGCCGTTTTTATTGACTCATCTTGTACTTGTCGAATAGTCCATATGAATTCACAAAGAAAGAAATGTTGATCGAAGTCCTCCAACTCGTTTCAATGGAACAAAGGTAATTTTACATTATCCCATGTCATTCTATGCCTCTGGGGTATCGATGGACTTGAATTTGTATGACCTCTACTTGGAACTTTATTACCACTATTCTAACTATTGCTATTACTTTGGTTTGAATGAAAGGAATTCGAAACACTTTTAGGTATTACCTCTGATGTTGGAGATATACGCAAGGTCATTTGCATGTCATAGCCTTGAGTCTGGTGCATATCTAGAACCTCTTCCTCATCTTTTGAAATAATTCCATGCTCATATTCTTCATCGCAATACTCCTCATTGAGATATGGAACCATGATGGAACTAATTCATATTCTCCACTTCAATTCACACCGCAACTCTCTTGTCTAGTTGCAGTCCTTCTCCCCTCATTCGACTGGAATCTCCTCCCACTCCATAGTGGCCACAATTGTCACCGGTCTCACTTACATTCCCTTGGAACATTTCATCTTACCCCAAAAATTCTCCCCATACCTTTTTCTGATCAATACCCATTCTCTTCATGTATGGTCGCTTACTCGTCAGAGTTCATTCTTATAATACCTTTTTTTAAACACTAACATCTTAATCCACAATTTTAAAGAGTTTAGGTTTCTACCTCATGGGCCATAGAAAAAATTCCATCTTTACTTTACTGTATGGCATGACAATATCCACATCAATTTCACTAAATACCATTCTAAAATGTTATCGACCCAATCCCTTAATATCTTATTATTGACACACTTCAGTCGCTAAATCAACTGAGGTGTCCTATTCTTAGTATCACCCCCTTGAAATTATTTCTTCTCCAGTGTTAATTTTTCTAACTACTCATACAATATAATAGGAAATTTACTGAAAAATTTCTCATGAATATAAGAGTAAACATACCTCCCCAACCATTCTCCTTGAGTTAGTCGTATATCTTTGTTTTCTTCTTGAACAAATCCCTTTTCCTTGTGATGTAACCATGCCTCGATTTTTTTGTCGAATTATGAAACATGTCTCCTTCACAATGATTTCAGTCATGGTAACAAAACCATTTGTTGCCACAATCTTAGACTAACCCAAGTTCACACCACATCATACCAACAAAACCCAAGATACCGTCCCGACTGGGTTTTACCCCTATCAGAAACACCTGCAGAGCAGATGAGGTCTCACCCAAGGTTCCTATGGGAGCTATAGGAACCACGTTTCCATAATGGGAAAAGGGTTTTTCATCATATCGAACACCAAAAAGAAATAATACGACAAGTTAAGAACTGTGACAATTAATCAAAATTCACTCACCACATTAACCATATCCATATCATTATTGTAAGAAATGGTATGTCATTTCATACATTCATCCATAGTTATTCACTCATGCATTGTGAGATAACATTAATACATCACATAAATACATCATGCATAGTCGACACAAGGAATCTAATGTGGAAACACAATCGAGAGAAAACTACAAAAGCGCTCATTTATTAAAAGAGTTGATTCTCAGACACTTTAATTAGACGGACACATCTTGTAGACTTACCCCAAAACACCATTACATCAGATATGCACACAGTGCTTACATATTAACCTCACACTTGCAACTCTTTAACAAAATATTACACATTCTCCTACAGATGTAACAACTTAATTTTCCTCACAAAATTGGCTAATCCCGGCTAACCCCGAAAATCCCGATCCCTTACAAATTTATAGGCTCTACTGGCCAATTTACATCCCACACCCACTACCCAGTAAGTGGACAAAAATGTAACTAACTAACAAACCTTTCGGTTGGACTTCGTCAAAATGGCAAATTTTCTTCAAACTTCACCCAAAACTTTGGAGATAATCGCTTCTTTTACCATTATGCCAACAACCAAGTTCACACTTCGGCAAAATTTCAAAACTGGTACCAACATTAACCCAAACTTACCCAGGTCCAAGAAATGTCCTTCTTTATGTCCCCTGTGTAAATTGATGAACACTTGTTGAACCATTAGCCCTTTGTTGGGACTCTTTGGGATAAGGGAGTAACCATTTTTGGGCAATTAGATAGAAATATAGATAGTTTGGTTGGAACTAGTGAGCAATGGTGGATAAAGGATTTCATAAAACCAATTCTCAATATGGTTTGGCAACTTTTCCTGGGTTTTCTTAGTTGGGATAATAAAAAGTAGTGCAATAGATGTATTTTGAAGGATTCATAAAGTTATAACAACAAGGCATTGACAACGCATAGGAAGAATATTGTTGATTTTCTGCAAAACAACAAGTGGTCTGAGGAAGATTGTAAATCCAAGGAAAGGTAAACGATTATCATGGGGGAATGGGGAATCACCCCGTCAACCTCAAGAGTTAGTGCCTCACAAAGGAATAATCTTACCTTTAGTTTGAATAAATGGACTCCACCTACATAAAACAAAAATAAAACAATTTCAATGGAGCTTATTTAAAGGGAACCCACAATTGATGGGTTTTGAGGGATATTTTTGCAATAAAAATTAGGATATAATATGGATATATACAAGGTTCCTTAACAATGAGACTAATAATGTAGCATAATGTATTTCCTTAGTATTTGAAATGTAGCTCACAGTCAAACAAAGCTTTGAGAAGATAGTGGCAAAGAGAGACTCCCAAGTTATTATGCATATACTTTAAAAAATACTAAATGGATGACTTCCTTGTAGGGCCTATAATATTCGCATTTAGATGTACGACTAAAACAATTTGCATCCTATTACCTCAAATAACAGCCCTATTTCCTTCCCACGTTAAGGAAAGATACCAGCTTGGTATCCAATAAATTAGTGAAAGAGGGTGGATCTTAAGGAGAGATCATTCTAGATTCATACTCGAGAATAGTCTTGGATAGTTAGTTAACATGGGACTTCCGTAATATTACTTATAGAGATGGAAATTCCATGGATGGGATGGTAAGGAAGAGAAGAGGGTATGGTACAATTCTAAGAAACATACCTATCACCCCCATATTCATCATCTTGTGTGGGTTATGAGGGGGGTGTGAGGGGGAAACTGTTGCAAAAATGAAAGAGGAATTACATGGAGGTAATGATGGAGAGATTGATGGTGACTGAAAATAAATAAAGGATTTGGGTGGGATAAGGATAGAAGGGAAATACAATGAATGGTAGTAAAAAAGGACAAAGAGATGATGGATGATAATAGAGATAGAGATTAGAATTTGTGACTAATTAACTAATATGGATTAAGAGGTTTAAGTTGGAAAAGACCTTAGTCTTTTTTTCACTTAAATTGGCTTGTCTTGAATGGTGTGGTAAGAAGTTGGCATCTCTCATCTCTTTCCTTTATTATCCTGATTCATGGGGTGGTCACAGTGTTGTGTCTTTGTGTGTCATATAGGTTCATCAAATTGGTTGACTTCTCTCATAACAAGTAGAAGTAGAAAAGAGAATCAAGGGAGAAATGTATCATCGGTAATAGATATTTGTTTCATTGACACTAACCGATTCCCATAATGAAATTACTCTTTAGTTGGATGAAATTCAAGTTCATATAGTGCACACTCTAGATGCAATGTTGATCGTTTTGGAAAAATCTACCTATGGAATTTTTTCTCTTTGTAGATAGTTATGAGATAGGTCAAAGTTTTGAGATGGCGGTTTCAATCTCCTTAATAATTGAGAGATATGCTAGATCCTAGCAAAAGTTGTATTAATTCTTCCTAATGAGGGTAAAAAACATTAAGATCCTAGGTATGGACTTTATATGGCATTTTTATATTCAATATGTTAGTACCCTTGCAATAATTCCATAGGATAGAAGATATAGTCATAATTTTTGGATAGTAAATATCTATGGCAACTTGTCACATACGGTATGGTTTTCCAAGTGACAAACTAGCCAATACAAACTATGTATATATTCTTGTTATTTTTAATATATATAATTAATAGATTTAAAACGCATGTATATGATGGAAACCTATTTCTTTTGATACAATATGTGGATGATTTTTTTCTCATGTTGTAGCTTACAAAGGTGGGATATCATTGATAATCAAGCTTCAAGTTTCAAAGTCTTGGATCTGCAGGAACAAGTGACCCTGATCGACAACTAGAAAAAAAGGAAACAACCAAAGCCTTGAGCCAAAGCCACTGGCAGATTCGAAGTTGCAGAAGACAGAGTAAAATCCATGTTCCATAGCACACATTGGTTTGTGGTCATCTGGAATTGATTGCTCAGCCTAGGGAACAAACATCAAGTTATTGCTCGTTCGATGATCCCCTCTCTTAATAAAATAGTGGACAAGGAACTTGGCTATTCAAATATGACATGAAGTTTTGAAAAAATGATAAAGTTCAACCTTTATGTATTCAAAATATTACAACCCTATATTAAAAGTTCTATATAATATAAAACCCTATTAAGTAAGGATGATAAAAGTTTGTTAAAGACATGGTATACATGAAATTGCGCAACTTATTATTAAAACTATATTTAAATAATTTGTGAGTACCTAAATACATTCATCCCCTCAAATACCCCAAGGCATTGGTCTCCTTTAAATACTCCAAAACACCCAACTTAAACAATTTAAACCAGAAACCTAAATATAACCTAAATATATCAATATATAAAATAACTTAAATTCCACATATTAAATATTTTAAATTATATATATATATATATATGATGAAAAAATGAGAGTGGTATGTGTATATAACTTAACACCTCTCAATCTCCCTTCGATATATATATATATATATATATATATATATATATATATATAATATAAAAATTGAGAGTGGTATGTGTATATAACTTAACACCTCTCAAGTCCCAAGGGTTAGCTCAATTGGTAAGACATGCGCACACTCTCTCGGTTCAGGGAGAGGTCACGGGTTCAAGCCTTGATTCCTTTGGGGTTAGGCCTTCTGCGAAGATGGCCGATGGTTTACCACTTCTACCATCCACTAATGTGGGGAAGTATTGCTGAGTTTCCCATGCATATTTCCATATGAAAAAAAAAACTTAACACCTCTCAATCTCCCTTCGATATTTGTAATTTTATTATATCTCCATAAAAGAAATTAGCTTTATGCATTTGTTTCATGCACATAAGCGATAAAATCAAGCATACTCAATCACATAAATCTCCCATAGTGAAATGTAGGTCTTTAGCTTGCAAAAGCAAGCCGGATGATGTCTATGCGGATACTGCGAAGCCATAAGGAAGCCAGACTATATACCTTGGAGAGGATGTCAAATTCCAAGTAGAGTTCATATTTTTTTATCTAAAAATAGTATTTAATATTTTACCAAGAATCCTCGAGAGGAGTGGTATCCTGTGAAACAACAGAAGTGCCATATGTGAGAAGTAGATGGGTTTCCATCGACAATCTAGAGAGAGTATTGTGCCAGCTACTTCCATTAGTGGCAAATTTGTTAACAGAAATTTTCTACTTACATTGTATATTGAATTTGTAATGGACATTGAAGAGTGGTAAAGCTTAGTAACATGAGTAAAGTATATGCAAAACAATATATTATATGCAAATTGGAGTTACTAGTTAACCATATGTATACTTATACTATTATTATTGATATAACCTTTGATGTTTCTAACTAATCATATACAACACACTTTCTACATATTTTTCAAATTTTGTAATATACAATGAAAAGTTGTAAAGTTTAGTAGTTTGATCAACATCACGGTTTTTTAGGTATTTTTTGTTTTTGGGTAGCAGGGATTGTCAAATGTTTATTTTAATTTTTTTGTGTTTTTGGTCCTTTTGACAGCCTATAGAGGTTACCATCACGACCTACTAACCTATAGGTTGGCCCTTGTATTTTCCTTTATGTTTAGAGGCTAACCAACCTATAGGTTGCTGATTACCCACACTGCATATATCTGAGGTACCCACGACACCCAAAAATGAAAATTTCAATTAAAAAATACATAGTTTAATATAACATGCAAAACAATACTGTTTTTCTAGAATTATCTAATGGTAGAAAGTTTATACTAGAATATTTCTATCTTTTGAATTTTGTAGTAGACACTTAAGAGTTGTAAAGCTTAGTAGTTTAAATACAACATGCAAAATAATATTGCATTTTTTTGGAATTATGTAATGGTAGAAACTTTATACCAAAACTACTTAATACAAAGATTAGCTAAAGAATATATATATTGATTTACATTTTTTGTAAATAAAATCATTAATTATTTTTATAGAAAATTATATATAAAAAATAAGAATATTTAACAATTCTATATATATAACTGTTTAGAGATTTCAACTTCACATATTTTTCCCTAGATGCGGGTGATACACGTGCAGTGGCACATGGCCTACCTGTCGCAAGCGACACATGGCAATGGCGTAGGAATCAAATTGGAGGGAGGAACGAGGGATTTAAATGCTTAGGGTGGTGAGGTGCCAGCCAACCCCACGGGCAGTTGGGATGTCTAGTCGAAACCATGGACATAGAGCAGGAGAGTTATTACCTATGACTTTTGGCTCGAAGCTTGATGAATCCAACAAATTGCATTATGGAGCCTATCGACCTCCAGAATCTTGGCTCGATCCTATCCCTAGTGTTGTTAGTCTTCTTCCCCTCCTCCAACTAGGCAGGTGAACAGTGGATGAAAATGTCATGAAAATGCGGCACTTCGAGAAGAGGTATCTCTAATCAAGGTGGAGGAAGGAAAAATGTTAACCTAGGAGCTCCAGATGCCTATGCGTCTCATATTTATATGTCAGTCAGATGCATGATCAATGAATGGAAGTCTCAGGTAATCTCCAAGCATCTAGCCTTGAGAAGAAATGGAGACAAAATCAACCATTATTGGATGATAAAAAACCTGATGGGGATGTTAATGGAATATTTGACAAACAAATGGAGTGGAGCAAGGGACATGGTAGAGAGCATATGGACCTATCTCAACTAGACCGACGAGCACCCAGAGTCAAATTTCAATTGACAGCATTACACCATTTTTCACAACAATGATGAAACAACGGGTGGCAGAAACATGGAGCATTGTGTCACAGGTAGGTGTTATCCACCCAAATGGCAGGAGCACCTAGAAAACAACTGACTAATGACATCGGTGAAACATGTCAATGAGGTCTCCAACAATGTCATAGTAGCACAACCGCTTCAGGAGCTACAACCTTCCGGCCAACTCACGTGGTTGGATGAATATGGACCATGCCCCATCTGGAGTAGGTGCTGGAAGCAACATACGGAGATGCCACATCCTAAAATCTCCACTGTCATACCTAGTTCTATCTGTGACTCTTAGTTTTTCTGGATATCTTTGTTTTGCAAATGTTTCATTTTCATATCAGTTTACAACCTCTTTTTTATTCTATGTAATATGTCGATCAAAGTACATAGCTCTGGGGAGGGCGGTCAAATTTTTTTTTGAAAAACCTAACAAAAACTATAAGTTTTTTGACAGAATAGGCGGTTGATAGTCTCAAGCCCCATAGCAAGACTGTGATACTCTATTTTCTATTTTTTCCCCTCTAGTAATATAATTTTACTATTGCTTACAAAAAAAATTGACATATTCTTAAATGAAATCATTATTTTCTTATTTCTTAAATTTTAACTGGATGTCAATAGACATTGGTTAAAACACTTATAGTTAAAGTGGATCTCGGTCTTCTAAAATATATATTCTATATAAAAAAATGCCAACTGTGTCATATATTGAATATGTGGAAAATATTCCATATATTCAATTTAAGAATTTAAATTTCGAACAATATTTCTCCCTTTTTAATAAAAAAATGCCATGATGGCATAGCGTTTTCACGGATTGTGGAGGCTTTATTTTAAAATGAAGCATTTTCACAAATCTTATTATAATATATAAATTATATATATTTTTAATTTTATATATATATATATATATATATATATATATATATATATAAAAGATTTTAATATATGTTTTAATATATTGATTGGCACCTTTTGGCTCGGCCTACTTCTCATGGTGGTTGGGATATAAAACATCTACCTAGCTTCAGTCTATCTTTGAGAATGAAATCATTTTGGATGGCAGTTAATAGCAAAGGTCTATGGAATATTCTTATTACAGCAAAATACATGAAAAATAAACCATTTCACCTATGGCTCAGGGATAAAAAATTCATTTACAATAATGCCTCTATTATTTGGAAGGGTTTTGTTGCTACCTTAACATGGATTGGCCCAGGTATTATCTGGCAAGTTGGTAATGGAGAATCCATTTGCCTGGGAGCAGACCCTATCATGGGTATGGGATCATCTTATATTCTGCCTAGAGATTTGCGTGATTATCTTGAGGATTATGGCATTAATTCCTTAGTACAGGCCCGCAATCATACATCAGATGCTCAAGGTTACCGGTTCACTGCAGATGAACTTGAGCTAGCTGGTGAATGGAAAGCTGTTTGGGATAAATATATTAGAGGTTTGGAATATGGTCATATTAGGCTCTCGGATCAAAATGATTATTTGATTTGGAACCACAACAAATATTCTGGGCCTATCACTGCAGCTGAAGGTTATTCTTGTGTTATTTCTAATAGCTGTTCAGAACTAAACGACGAGGTTTTGAAAATTTTGTGGACATTGAATATCCCTTTGAAAGTTAAATGCTTTTCTTGGTTATTGATTTATGGGAATATTTTAACGTGGGAACAATTGCAGACTAGGGGCATAAATGGGCCCAGTCGTTGTGTCCTTTCTGAATGTGACATGGAAAATATTCAGCATCTTTTTTTTCAGATGTTCCTTCTCAGCTAGTATTTACTCTTTTCTTGAGGCCAAATACAATTGCTCTTTCCCCATTTTTGACAGCTCTGTTCATTCCTTCTTGGACCTTTTGTTCTCTCGTACAGCGAGATCTACTCCTTTTTATTTCTTGCCTCTGTTTATATGTTGGGGTATTTGGCTCACCCATAATCTCTGCTTGTTTGAGAATAAGAAACCATCCCTCACTGCCGTGATTACCAGAATTGAAAACCTGAAAAATACTCACCCTGTGCCTCTGAAAATTTGCAAAATCCGCTATTTAGGCCCTAAACCTGTTAAATGTTTTCCATGTGGATTTTTTCACGGTGCTACTGAAAATAATATTGGAGGTTCAGGTGGTGTGATCTATATCAATGATTCTCATCATTTTAGCTTCTCTTTGGGATGTGGTAGAAGTTCAAATACAAGAGCAGAATTATTGGCTTGCTGGGCTCTTCTTAGAGTTGGTTTTTTGATGGGTATCCCTTTTCAGCTGATATATGGGGATTCTAAGGTTATTATCTCATGGCTTAACAATTCTTCTGCACTTGATGTTCATTCTCTGATGCACTGGTGTTGCGACATAAGACATATGCTTCAGTTGGCCCCGTCGATGATCTTTAAACATACTTATCATGAGCACAACATGCTGGCAGATGCATTATCCAAACTTGGCCTGAATTTGGATATGGGTGTTATTTCTTTTACAAAATCTTTGGATGGTTTGATAGTGAATCAAGGCAATCTATCTCTATTTTAGAGTTGCTAATGATTTTTTGTTTCAGCATGATTATAGCTGATGATTGATTTCTCATTCAGTTCTATGTGGAGTTCTTCTTCTCAGCATACCTTGCTCTGATATGTATGGTTAAAGTTCATCTCCGATGATTCTCAGTTCTTTCTAACCTGTTATTACAGGGATGATGAGAAAAGTCTGCGATGATCAGACTTTAACATTTGTTATTTGCTGCTAGTTTTTGTCATTTATGTCTATTGCTGATGGATCTATTGATCAGACAGTTATTATGCTGATATGTAAAAGATGTCTTTTGATTCATATGAATAACAAAGACTGGTATTTTTTCCTCTGAAAAAAAAATATATTAATTTAATATAATATCTATAAAATTAAAAGAAATACCGATAATAAAAATAATAAGGATAATAAAAATGATGTTATTTGAATTCAATTTGTAAATTTTTTATGAAGTCAATAAATTTATATATAATAAAAAAAGCACAATTAGATACATCTTAAATCATATTTTATGATAATAATTAATTAGATGCGTCTGGCTATATATTAAATAAAAAAAGAACGTTACTATAAATTAAAAAATAATTATAATAAAATAAATTAAGATAGATATATTTAACTTTAGATTTATCAAATGTTTAAAAGTATCGAATCTTTGGAAATACGAACTCTTAATGACAGTAACGGAATTAAATATATATTTAATGTATCAAAGCAAAGCAAATCTATATTGACAGATTTATTTTATATAAACAACAAGAACAATTCTGACAATGATCATAACTTAAATAAATCTATATTTGATAATATATGATTTGTCTTACACGGCATCATTGTATCCTTGTGAGGATGGTAGTTACATATATTAATTAATTAAAGATAAAGCAAACCTTAAAATATTCAGCCAATAGTGGAAAACAAAATGGTTTAATAGTATCTGAATGTTATTTAAAATATTCAGCCAATAGTGGAAAACAAATTGGTCTAATAGCATCTGAATGTTATTTAAAAGGAGTAAACTTTCTACGTGACTATTTGCACTGATCGGATCACCAGCAACACATGATGTGAAAGTTCACGCGAGCCAAGTCGTCTGATCGGTGTAAATGGTCAGGTAGAAAAGTTACTAGTAGAAAACAGAAAACATAATGGTTTAGCATCTGCTTTTCTCATAACTGATGCCTCCTCTTTTCAGATCTTAAAATATAAAAATGGCTGGTCAATTTAATGATGATGTGGATACCTTTCCTGATATATATGGCATGATTCATAACATATATCCCATCCTTATCATTTTTCATATATTAAAGTCAATAACCATAGAGATAAAATATAATGGTGTTTATACCATCTATAAAACTATATTGATTATTCAAATATAAAGAGGTATGCTTAAACATACTAATTTACACGTGTTTCAGGATGGTCCTTGGATGTCAGATCCTACTCTCAAAATTATTAAAAACTCTATTGGATGGATGCATTTGAGGTTATTTTCATGTTATGTTATCATATTTTATGTTTGAGTTGGTTGTTATAATGTTTTTTTGTAATGAATATAAATTCGTATATTTATTTAGATGTTTATAGAGTTTAAATGATTGAGAGATAGTTTGATTTTTGTTTTTACTTTTTATATCTTCTAGTTAAACTCGTTCAACTTTGACTTGTCCATGTCTAGATACATGTTATCATTGACATTTTACACGTTATTCATTTATCAAGTATTAGTCGTTTTTTATATTCTTGATTTTATCTCACATTTTTCTAGCTATCTACCATGACCTGTTAGTTATCCATTCATCAACTATGATTTATCCATGCATCGCTACTAGTGATCCATTCATTAGCTATCAGTTATCTTTTATATTATTTTTTTATAATTATTTGTTTCGAATTTTGAACGACTGCCATAAAATCATCTCTACAATACACTTGTCTCATCCTTGTCCGTAGATGAAAAAGCATAAGTTGTAATCCACCCCAAATCTCAAATAAAAACGTCTATCCACATAAATATTTTAAAATCAGATGTAAACATTAATAATATAGCATTTTAAGCTCTAGTTCAAATAGTATTAAACAAAAATGTGTAATTTAAAAGTCGAAAAAAAATGGACAAAAAATAGGACAGTATATATAAAATAAAACTATAATGTATATATTCTCTAACTTTTAGTTTGCAGTACTTATTCACATTGAGATTATCTCCACGTTATCTCCCACAATTATCCATGCTGCTCCAAACCCCTTTCTAAAAAACTGCAATCAGTAATGTTCTCAATCCTTGACCTAACAACTTTTGTTTTTAACAATGAAACCAAGCAGCCTTGAGTAATATGTGCCCCCTTAATTTAATATTCTCAAATAATACAGTCATTAATCCTTAATTCAACATTGGGAAAGAATAGCGGACAAATAGATGTTCTCAATGCAAAGAAAATGAGCATGTATCAATGGTTTTCCTATTGAAATCTTTTTAAGTCCATTTAGTTTTCAATTTTTTTATTAATTAATTGTTAATTTGAGTTTAAAATGAGTTGTTAAAAACTTTTAGTAAGTAGTCAAATTCTTTCTTTTCACTAACTATTTAGAAATTAAGTAAGTTGTTACATTATCTTTTCTATTTGGAAATATTTTTTTTGGAAAATTAAGTTGTTACATTATCTTTTCCATTTGGAAATAATTTTTTTGGTAATTAAGTAATCATGATATGGCCACATTACATAATCCAGAGGCTCAACAAGAGCAAACATGTCGCTTACAATAATTGAAACTAAGTGGGGAGCATAACAATCATTCCTCCCAACGACCCAATTTACAACCAATGAACAACATAGTTTGAAGATTCTTTAGATATTTTCATTGATTTTGTAAAAGAATCAAAACAAACAAATATAAAACTTGTTTGAAAACACATTTATAATCAGTGTTATTTCATATATATTTTCAAAAAATGTAGATTAATGTTTTTTTCAATGTGATTCACAACTCAAGAGGAGGCACCTCAAAGTGAGGCTCATATATATCTATGCATAACTACCCATGGATTTGACCTAGAAACCTTCTGCTTTAACTCATCTAGCTAATGTAAATTAATGTTATTTTCATTAATGAAAAATTAATAATTTATAACATGTATATTTTAGAAAATATTTATAATAATAATATACATTTTTTAAAATATTTTATATTTTAAACTTAATTTAAAGAAACAATGTTATTATAATATCATTAAAAATGTTATAATCAACTTATCAAAAATCACAACTCTAAAAATACTAGAATATAATATATTTCAATAAAGTTTATATAAAAATCAATGATTCTTATAATTTTGTGTAATTACATTTATAAGTGTTTTTATTTCATATTTTGGGATGTACAAGCACCTATAAATTCAATTTCATATATATCTATACATAACTACCCATGGATTTGACCTAGAAACCTTCTGCTTTAACTCATCTAGCTAATGTAAATTAATGTTATTTTCATTAATGAAAAAATAATAATTTATAACATGTATATTTTAGAAAATATTTATAATAATAATATACATTTTTTAAAATATTTTATATTTTAAACTTAATTTAAAGAACAATGTTATTATAATATCATTAAAAATATTATAATCAACTTATCAAAAATCACAACTCTAATAATACTAGGATATAATATATTTCAATAAAGTTTATATAAAAATCAATGATTCTTATAATTTTGTATAATTACATTTATAAGTGTTTTTATTTGATATTTTGGGATGTACAAGCACCTATAAATTCAATATATATATATATATATATATATATATATAAAAGGTTGTAAATGCAATTAAGATATATATAGTTTTGTCAATTTTTGTGTAAGTTTTCTCTAAACATAATTTCAATTTTGTATAATTACATTTATAAGTGTTTTTATTTGATATTTTGGGATGGACAAGCACCTATAAATTCTATATATATATATATATAAGGTTGTAAATGCAATTAAGATATGTATAGTTTTGTCAATTTTTGTGTAAGTTTTCTCTAAACATAATTTCAGTTAGGGAATTTTTTTAAATGGTTTTTAATTAGAATCTCTTTTTTTCTAGCAGAAAAAATCATATTTTTGTTATTCATATTTGAATAAAAAAGTACATAACTTTCAGAGATATAGTCATGCATTATACAAGCTGATCATGCCCAATACTTCCATAGGATTTTAGAGCAGTTTGTAAATACTAACAAACAAGAAAGATGGTCCAGTCCTTTAGACAAAAAATCTTGCAAGAGTGAAATTCAAACACGACAAAAAAGATAAACAAAATTTAGGACTTCTTCCGAAACAAGTGATAATTAGAGACCAAAGAAAGGTTAAACTTCCAAAATATTGATGGTTCTTGAGATAATGAGCAGTTCTCCAAAACTTCTTCCCAAAGAAGAACACCCACTTTTCCATCCATGGCTTCTTTGGAAAGTTGGTTGGCGGTTGATTCTACTCTCTGAAAATGTGATGGAAGTTAATACTACAGAAAATTTTCAACTTTTTTTCCGGATTCTAATACACCAAGGAGTAAGAGAGAATAATATAAGGTTAAAATCACCTAATTCCCATTTGATGGTGACCCTTGAATCACCATAGACCTAAAGTGACACAATACCAAAGACTATAGCAATTTTGTAGAGAAACCAAAGGGATATAAGTTCTTCTTTCATATTTGTTTTGGTTCTGCAATGCAGTTTAAACTGAAGAAGTGAAAACTATTGATAAAAATAACTACCCCTACAACACAGTAACCATCTTTGGTTTCCCCGTCAAAGAAACAAATAGCCCCATTAAAATGTAAAATATTCAAAATATTGGGCATAGCAACTGCAGCATGCTGGCAACGATATTCCTCATTTAGTTGCAAAATATGATTGCAGATGTTATCAATATCTGGAATTTGTTCTTCAAATAGATACAAATTTATTACCCTCCATTTTTTCCAGAAATTATGACAGGCAGAATATAATGATTATTGCTAGAGTTGTAGGGTGTGTGCAAGAAGTTGAGGTTCCTTTTAGATGCAATCCTACTTTTTGGAAACACGGTCATGATACATAAAAGCACAACATGCTCATGTTATGGAATTCTTGGTTTGGTTAATCTCGAGCCTGGCATGTCATATGACACATAGGTTAGGCTAGGAAAAACATGCACGTGTTTTATATTTACAAAATGTGTGCGCGTTATGGAGAAGCAAAACACACACACATTTTGGAGAAGCAAAACGCACTCACGTTTTGGAGAAGCAAAACACGCATGCATTTTTGAGAAGAAAAACATGCACGCGTTATGGAGAACCATAAAAAATTGTTTTAGTGCATGGCTAGGGAAATGAATAAAAAAAATAGTTTGCATCATCAAGAGTTAGGACCTATAGTAATATTTTAGCATCATCAAAAACAACATATCAAACAACCATGCCTAACCTCCCAAGAGAATAATTTTTCTTTGTGCTGTAATATGGACACCATTAGGAGGTTTTAAGAACTAAGTATGGGTCATAGTCCCTTGAGCATGCTTAAGGGAGGAAACTCAAGAATTATGTCCAAAAGGTAGTTTTTAAGGCTTGAGGTTCATGAACAAGGCATCAAACCTACACATAGGACCTCCATATGTGATATTTTGCATCTAAGAGAGAATATGCAGTGCATTAGAATTCTCTTAGCACTAGAAACATATCCATAGCAATGGTTGAGGGAGGAAACCTTGTCCTGAGGCCCTAAAGGAATCCTATAGACATATAGTGCTAAGAACAACACCTCGAACAAACACACATGATCTCTTAAGGGTATCCTCAACCTTTAAGTTGGGATATAACCATGATTAGGATTTTTTTAGCATTAGATATGGAGGATAAGGTGTTAATCATGGTTGGTACATAAATATTTAATTTTAGGTTGTAAACCGTCTTTTAAGGCTCAAGGTCCATGAACGACACCTTGAATCACCATAGATGACCTATCATGTTGATAGTTTTGTTTTGAATGGGGATATGGGAACCATTAGGGGTTTCTACGTACTATGTATCTGTCTTGGAACCTTAGAAATAATAAGGGAGGAAACCTAGGACTTAGTCCCTAGAATATGCTTCTATTCATCTAGAGCCAAGAATGATGTGTTGAACAACCTCAATAGATCCTTCCATGGTTTCATTTACCTTGAAATGGGGATAATAGTTCAATTAGAACATTTTTAGTACTAAGTACAGATATTAGGCCCCTTCACATGGGTATGGGGAAACACTTGGTCCTTAGGCCTTAAAGGAAGTTGTTAACCATTTAGGGCCAAAATTGCCTCCAACCACCACACACGACATTGAAAGTGAATCATTTGAATCTTAATCAGGATATGCATTCCATCATCATTTGTTAAGCACTAGGTATGCATATTAAGGCCATCGACATGGTCAGCGGAGGAAACTATGGCCTTAGCCTTAACTAAATCTTCTTGGAATATAGGGATATGAAGGATTCCTTAAAAAATCACACATGGCATCTCATAGATATATTTGGACTAGGAATATGGATGTTAGTAGGATTAGGTGGTTTTGACCAGCATGTATGGGACCTCTAAGAAATGATTGAGGGAATATGCTCGTTCCTTAGGCCATAATGGAATATTTGAGGAACCCATGTTAATGAACAATTCCTTGAAGCGCCATTGATGACCTACTCAAGGTATGCCTAGTCTCCAAGAAAATATGCACATGCATTTAATAGGTTTTGAGCATTAGATATGGGTATTAAGTCCTCAACATGGTCAAGTGAGGAAATCCAAGAATTGATCCCTATATAATATAATTTGTACCTATGGATAGACATGTTCCTTGCTCACTATACCTCTATGCCCTACTCACTGGCCCTCCCTGCCTTTGTATTTCCATCTCGCACTATCTATCTGTGTATGTGTGTGTGTGTGTGTGTCTTTCCCTCTTCTCTCTCTCACAACCTCCCTTTATCTCTATCTCTATTTGTGTGTGTGTGTGTGTCCCTCCCTCACTCCCCATCTCTTGAAACCTCTCTCCACCTCATTTATACCTCCCTCACTATCCCTCCCTACATTACTCTCTCTATATTGCTCCCCCCTCCCCCCTTTCTCATTGTTTCTCACACCTCCCACACAATCTATCTCTATGTATGTGTGTGTGTGTGTGTGTGTGCATGCGTGTGTCCGTCCCTCATAACCTCTCTCCACCTTCACTATACCTCCCTCATTATCTCTCCCTCCACCACTCTCTCTCTATCACTTACCCCTCCCCCCTCTCTCTCTATCTCTTTGTGTGTGTGTGTGTGTGTCCCCCCCCCCCATTCTCTCTTTATATATCTATGTGTGTGTATCAGTCCCTCATCTCTCCTCTCTCATAGTATCTCTCCACCTTTTATATACCTCCCTCACTATCCCTCCCTCCATATCACTCTCTATATCATTCACCCCACTCCCTCTTTGTCGCTCACTCCTGCCTCCCTCTCTCCCACACAATCTGTGTGTGTGTGTTTCCCTCCCTCACTTTCCATATCTTATAATCTCTCTCCACTTTCTCTATACCTCCCTCACTATCCTTCCCTCCATCAATATCTCTCTCTCTCTCTTTCTCACCCCTCTCCCTCTGTCGCTCACCCATCCCCCTCTCTCCCACATAATATTTGTGTGTGTGTGTTCCCCCTTCTCTCACAAAATCCTTATGTCTCTCCCTCTCTCTCCACCTTCTATTTACCTCCCTCTATCAATAGCTCCCTCCCTTCTCCCTTAATTACTATCCCTTTGTTCCATTCTCTCTCTCTCTCTCTCTCTCTCTCTCTCTCTCTCTCTCTCTCTCTCTCTCAAAATTGTATCCATCCCTCCCTATCTATTTTATACCTCCCTCTCCATGTTTCTCTCTTTCACAACCTCCCTCTCTCTCCAATATCTCTCAAACCTCCACCATATGTATTTGACACCATCTATCTTTCTCTCTCTCTTTCTACATGTGTGAACCTTCCCATTTCTCTCCTTGTGTCTATCTCCCGTCACCCCTCACACACACACACCTTCTATCGCTCCCTCAATATCTCTTTCCTTCACTCTATCTCTATCCCTACCTCACCCCCCCTCCTCTCCTCTCTCTCTCTCTCTCTCTCTCTCTCTCTTCTTCTACATTTTCAACTTATCCTTTCTCCTCAACCCCCTACCTCATTAAGACCCCTATTCTCCATTTTATTGCATCTCATTCCCATCTCTTCAATTTCCCCATCCTTCACCTCTCTCCTCCAACACATCCAAATCCTCTTGTAATACTCCATATCCACCTTTCCATTCACCAATCCTCTCTCTCATCAAACCATCACCCACTTCCTCCCCTCCACCTTATCCCCCTTCGTCACTCAAGTCTCGTGTACTTATTCTAACCCTATATGTCTTCAACACCTATTCTCCTCCTAATAATTCTCTCAATCCCTACTCCCCTTCACCTTTGTAAGCCATAATGTTCCCATTCCATTCATCTTCTCCACTTGAATTCATAACATCCTCCTAGGACCTTGACCCTTCCCCACCCTCTCTCAACTATTAACCATCCCCACTTGAACTTCCAACATCTTCCTAGGACCTTGACCTTTCCCCACCCCCTCTCAACTATTAACCATCCCCACCTG
The DNA here is from genome assembly GCA_001517045.1 of Pseudotsuga menziesii. Classification (NCBI taxonomy): domain Eukaryota; kingdom Viridiplantae; phylum Streptophyta; class Pinopsida; order Pinales; family Pinaceae; genus Pseudotsuga; species Pseudotsuga menziesii. The sequence continues at coordinate 158,678 of LPNX010595813.1, read as the reverse complement.
AACTTCCAACATCCTCCTAGGACCTTGACACTTCCACACCCCCTCTAAACTATTATCCATACATTTCATATATTACATATAATGCTATATTTTTAGCTCTACAAAACACCTGCGCGTTATAGAACTACATAACACACACGCGTTTTGTAGTTATATATTGCGCACGCATTTTGTAGTTCTATAATGCACATGCGTTTTCCAATTATACAAGGGAGGGAGATGTAATTTGAATTTAAACATTCCAATTCACTTACTCACATGTCACCAATAGTCCTATGTGTATGGTTTGGAGTTTTCTTCGGTAATACCAAACATAATCCATAGCTAATTGGGAATTTCTTCCATTTTATGAAGAAGTCATTCTTTACACACTCGTTACAGTATGCTACACACAATCATTTTTGACAAAATCTTAAACATAAATAGCATTTTTAATGCAGATTCTAAATATGTAATTTTTATTAAAAAATATTATGTTTTCCTGTTTTTTTCAATTTCTATTGTGTCCTAACTCCTTAAATCAAAATACATGTTGTTAGTGATTTTTCGATAAAATTTTCAATTATTTATTGTTTTAAAAGGAAATTATATGGTGGAATAGAATACACTGACCTCTACATTCTATAAAAAAACCCATTTCATGATTATTTCATTAAGACCTTCAAAGGTTGCACCCACAAAAGACATACCATTTTCGAGGATTGATAACTTAGATAATTATAAAAATAAATTACTAATTTTATTTTCGAAAAATAGCGCTACACTAGTACTATATGTTCTCTACTTGCCTATAAATTTTTGTATCCTGAAAGAATCATTTAGGCCCTCAAAGGTTTGCCTAAAAAATAAAAAGTAACCATTACAAAAAATGAAACTTGACATAGTTATAAAAAATTTCAATACGTAAGCCTTATATATTTGGAAACGTGATTCAATTTCCTACATTTAATCTTATTTACTCAAAGCAATATATTTTGTGTAAATATCTCAAAAAATACAATTAAGTTGCATCTAACGTGCCAAAAGTGACCCTCATTAGCGTGCACTCATCGTGTACCAATTGAAAAGAAAGTTATCAAATTCTCCCCCTCCCAGACCTACGGCATATTTATAATTAGAGAAATCTTTTTCCAGATAATGAGAGTGAAGTCACAAATGGTTAATAAATTATCCATGGATTCAGAAGCCTGTTTGTAAAGAATGCAGTAGTTAGCGCCTTGCCAACCATTTTTCATCATATTGCCCCATGCCTTTAAACTGTTTTGTAAAGCCAGCCACATAAAACACTTTAATTTTAAAGGAACTGCCCATTTCCAGATAAGCTTGTACCACCATTTATGAACAATTATTGAGGAATTTTGTACAATGTCGTGATAAGCGTCTTTAGCAGAGATATTCCCACTTTGTGGGTTTGTTGTCCATATTAATGAATCATCTTCCATATTGATTCTACACCCTACAAGATTTAATTTTTTTATATAAGCCTCCCATTCAGATGCTAAATTCTGAATAAGACCCAAATATTTTGCTGTGAGAGAGTAGGAACAATCTCTATTTCGCCAAATAGGTCTTCTAATGTTGCCATCTCTTTTAGTGATCTGTTCTTCCTCTCAGCAACACCATTTTGCTGTGGTGTGTAAGGGATAGAATGATGCATCTGAATACCTGCATCTGCACAATATTGAATGAACTCAGACTTGACATACTCACCACCTTTGTCAGATCTGAGGACCTTGAGTTTCCTCCCAGACTGGTTTTCAACCAAAGCCTTAAAGACTTTGAAGAGACCAGAAACTTCAGACTTGTGTTTCAGGAAGTAAACCTAGCAGTACCTAGAAAAGTCATCTATGAATGCCAATTCATATTTGGCCTGACTCATTGACATATGAGGAAATGGGCCAGCAACATCATTGTGGATCAACTCAAGAGGTGGAAAGGTTCTCTCATGACTAGCTTTCTCAAATTTATGCTCTGGGTGTTTTCCTAAGATGCAACCTTGACAGACTCCTTTGAAAAACTTAATCTTTGGTAACCCTATGACCATTTATTTTTCACTAAGATCAGAAAGATACTTGTAATTGAGGTGGCCAAATATTTCATGCCAAAGCTTGCTTGCCTCATTAGCATGAATCAGAAGAGCAGAGGGGTTTGAGTAGGGTAGGAAGTGTGAGAACATGTATACCTTCGAAGTGTGATTTGCAACTCCTTTTGCAATGACTTTACCACTTGAGATCTCTGTGATCTCAACTTCATCAGGGGAGAATATGACCTTCTTTGGAGACCCTGTGTGGGTCATATGATACACTGATAAGAGGTTAGAAGCAAGACCTGGAACATACAATACATTGCTGAACTTACCATGGTCAAGATCAATCCTCCCTTTGCCCAAACTTTCAATGAGAGAGTCATCTCCCAATACAATTGGTGGACCTTTCGACATGTCAAGTGAATTGAATGCCTCCTTGATCAAAACCATATGTCTTGAAGCTCCAAAATCAATGATGAAACTAGGTGAGCTTGATGTGCCAGCAACCAATGCATGAACTCTCTCTCTGTCTTCTGAATTTGATCCTCCTTCCCTTTTCTTTGAGCTGTCTGGAAGGCAGATGCCATTCTTCTCCAGGATTTGGGTCAGCATGTCAATTTTCTTCTTCATGCAGGAGCTTTCAGGATGATTGCCCTTACTGCAGTATGCGCACTTGCTCATTTATCCTTTGTTCTTCTTCTTCTGGGGGTTCTTCTTAGAGCTTTGGGGCTCCTCTGGAGACTTGTTCTTGTCTCTCTTTTGCTCAGGTGGCTTCTTATATTTCTTCTTGCTTTTTGAATCCACCCTCGAATCTCCAGCAACCAAAGCTTGGTCTTTGGAAGGTTTGATGGTTCCCATCATCACCAATTTATCTTGTTCTTGTGTGAGAGATTCCATGAAATCTGCAAGTCTAGGCATTTTCCAATCTCTAGCTGTTAACTTTGTGGCATGGAAGGTCAAGACAAACACTGAATAGTCAGGGCCAAGCTTCGAGAGTATGGCCAAAACCAGTTTCTCCTCCTTCTTTTGAATCCCACACTATTTTAGCTGCAAAACAAGGGCTTTGTACTTGGAAAAATAGAGTTGCAGGGATTCAAAGCTATTGGGACTCAAGGAGATCAATTCATTTTCAATTTGATGTCCCGTCATCTTATCTGTCTTACCAAAAAGCTCAACAAGCTTCTCCCATACTTCATTTGGTGATGTTAATCCATCAAGATGGAAAAGGAGGTCTCTGGATATGCTCAGACACAGGAGACCATAGGCTTCATCCCTCCTGTTGTGCCATTTAATTTTCTCTGCAGCTGCATTGGGCTCTGCTTCTATTTCCATAGTCACTCTGTATAGGCCTTTCACTCTCAATAGTATCTCCATCTCTGCTTTCCATTCAAATAACTTAAATGGAGTCAAGATGATCTTCTAAGATTGATCCATAGCTCAGAAATTGTCCCTTCAGTCAGCAGAATGCTCCCAGTCAATGATGTCAAACCTGCAATAACACATTGGAAGGAGAGAAATAAATCTACAAAGGCTCTGATACCATGTGGAAATTGAACCCAGGTGTTAGAACAATTACACTCACAAAATTGCCAATTACACATGCAAATTACACACAAAGGAGACTGAATATGGAGCTGAACACTAATCTGTATTGAATAAGTGTACAATATCCAAACCTGTGAAGTCATAGGCTGCCAAAATAAATAATTACATGAGAGATTCTAATGCATGAAGATGCCATTCGAATTTGGTCAAAATCAGGCTTACTAAAACTAAGCAAATCCCCCATAGGTGCATAAAGTAGTTTCCAAATCTATCTAGGAGCTCACGAATTGGAAAAATCAATTAGGCAAGCTAATAGATGATGGAATGACAACTCATACATTCTTTTCTTAGGAGAAAATATTGGAGGATGATGAGGACAAAAAACAAGTTAACTTCACCTAGTCAAACTTTCCCAATTGCCTAAAAACTCAGAAAAAGCAGGCAATAAAGCAGAAAAAGCAGGCATGCGCTAGGAAGGCTAGGAATAAAGTAGATTTGATTCCAAGTGGTTTCCCAAGTGCTCCATGACTCAAATTTAGCAATTTTTACCACCTTGGATGTGTGGAGGACAACTTGCACAAGGTTGAATATGGAAACTAGGCAAATAAGACAAAAATTGGATTAATTAATGTCTAAGGTAGCTAACTATGGGTTGATTATTCTAACAATCAGGGCCTAGGATTTTTTATTTATTAAAATTCTTTAAAGCTTCCATGATTTCCTTTAGATTGAACTGGTCTTACATAAGGAGATTATCAGCTTCATTGAAAAAATAAGGAAACAATCTTACAGTTTTAAGTTGGGATTTAAGAGAAGTTTGTCCATCCTTCTTGAATATATTTTCAAAATAAAATTTAGCAAAATTTTTTAGATGATATTGGCCCTTCAAAATATTTCCATTTTCATCTGTTAGGTCCCAAATAGAATTCAAATTTCTCCTATTTGAGGCAAAGGAGTGAAAAAACGGGTATTGTTATAATCTCCTAGACTGATCCAAAGAGCTCTTCTTTTGGGTCTCTAGTTTTTTTCTTCTTGCTTCAAAATCAAATATTTATTTTTTTCAAAATATTTGATTAGTAAAAGGTCTTCTTCAGAAATAGAGAAATATTGATTCTTTCGATAAAAGGTTATGATCTAGACATCAAGGTGAGTAAATTCTTCCCAGTCTTTTGCTTTCTTATCTTTTATCCAACTCGTGTATGATTCTTTAAGAGATTTTAGCTTAGAAACCAGATGGTCCATAGGATTGACAGACTCATCAAATTTGTAGGATAACCAAGTATCATGAACAAAAGTACAGAAAGCCTCAGTTTCAATCCAATAGCTATTAAACTTAAAAGGAAATTTTTGTTTACAAGAACATCCATCAAGTTGCAGGAAGATGGGCCAATGGTCAAAGAATTTATTCACCCCCCCAAGTTCTATGTCTGTTGAAACTATGAATCAATGATGACTTAACTACAAATCTATCCAATCTTTTGTGGATGCCATCCTTCCCGCTTCTACCATTGGACCAAGTTTGTTCCAGCACTAGTGAGGAGATATCAACTAAATCAAAACTTTCCAGAATATTATTAAAGTAGAGCACCATCGTATCTAGTTTTCCATTTTGGCCCCATGTCTTAGTTGGGGATAAGGTGAAATTGAGATCTTCTGCCAAAATAATATTTTTGGAGTTTAACAAGCCTGAGGTTGATAGAGGATCACAAAATTTGTCTTTATTTTTACAAGGAGAGTAGACATTAAGAATTGCCAAATCTAGGTCAATAAGCCCCAGTTTCCCTTCAAAACAAATTCCCCAATTGGTCTTATAATCCTTCATCTCAGCAACCCTAGGATTCCAACAAGAAAGAAGTCCTCCTGACAAACCAAAAGAACTGACAGCTGAAATTTCCCAACCCGATAGCATATTTTCAATTGTTTCAATGGCTATAGAGGCATAGCACATAGTTTCTTGTAAGAGAATGAAATCGGGATTAGTATTAGAGATACATTTGTAAAATGCCCTAACCCTTTCATCCTTACCCAAACCCCTAACATTTAGGGAGAGGAAGGTCATTGGATAACATTAATATGGGGATTCAAAGATTTAAGTTCCCCTGGAACAACATGTACAAGACCTTCTTTATTTGAAAGAGATTCCTCCAATTTGACCAAAAGGGGTATATAGTTCAAAGGAGCAATGCTCAAAGAACATGAACTTGATTTTTTAGTTTTTTTCTAATCGTGACATTTTGGTAACAAATGGACTTGGTCAAGCTAACATTAGGGTTTGAAGAAGGATTTTTAGAAAAGACTTCAAGAGGATATTTGAAGTCCTTGACATTCGAGGGATTATAACCGCTTTCATTAAGGATTTCAGTATCCAAATCAGAATGAGTTTTCAAAGCAAGGTGTAGTTTGTTACTTTTTTCAGCTAAGCTGAATTCTAAGGTGGAAGGAAGGGGGTTTAATTCAGAAGAAAAGGGTGAGAAGGGTAAACTCCGCAATCCTTTTTTTTCAAGGAAACCCTAGAAAATACATTTTCAAAAGCACAACCTTAATTTCTAACAACAGATTGGGTCTGGGTATCCTTGGCTAAACCATAAGAATTAGAAACATCAAGCCTTACCGGTTTTTTCACATAATAAAAACCTTATGTGGGTTCCAAAGATATAATATTTTCCCTAGAAGAAATATTAATATTCAATTATTTTTCAACAGAAAGATAAAATATTGAGCTATTCTTTAGTTACATATTTGTAATGAGTAGAAGAGTCTGAGTTGCTCTTACTTAAGGCATTTTGTAGACTTTTGGAAGCCAAACAATGGTTCTTCTCTCCCTTGCTGGAAAGAGGCGCCATTGGAGAAGTTTTTTGTGAACCAGAGAGATCCAAAGAATTTCCATACAGTAGATAAGGACAGATAGCCTTAACATGTCCAATGTTCTGACAAAAGTAACAACCAAACTGAATGTGCAGATATTCCAATCTCTAGGAAAAAACCCTAGCTCCCCAGGATATTTCAATTTCAACTGATAATCCTTCCACAATATCGAGTTCAACCATAGGGTGCATCCATGAAGGTGGGTTACAATTTTTGGGAAGGCGATTTCGGAAAAAAAAAACGAAAAATTTGTACATCGATTGAGCTTTTATCAAACCCTCGATCGAGGTATTAACACCTTGATCGAGGGTTTAATAAAAGATCAATCAAGGGTTTTTCAGAACCTCGATCGAGCTTTTGATAAACCCTCGATTGAGAGTTTCAGACCTCGATCGGGGGTTAAAAATTAGCTCAATCGATGGTTAAAAATACTTCAATCGAGAATTTTTAATCTTCTATAAATAGGCAACAAACCCATCATTTAATTCACTTCATTTGTTGGGTATAAAATGGTCATTTATATTCATTTGTCGATATGGGTTATAGATGTGATTGATCACATGTATGACTCCAATCAATCACATCTATAACACCAATTACTCTACGAATAATATCTATTCATAAAATCTAGAGGAAGTGGCAATAGTAATGTGGTTACTCATTTTTTCTTCAAGGTATGTATTATTACCCACAAGCATATCATTCTTCTAGTCGAAATTATGTTTTATTAAATTTTACTATCATATAATTCCATGTTTTAGAGACCTTGATCGAACTGATAGCTTTGATCTTGACATTGTATTTCCATATGCATTGAATGTAAAGTTTCATTTAATGAAGTCTTCGAAAAGATGCTTGGCATCTTGTATTTTGAATCCCCATTTGAATTCATGTCATTGAAAATTTTCAATTCTTGTCGAAATGAGAATTAATATCATGTTTAGTTTCCATACTTTTTGTTTTTCGGATCTCGCAGTCGTCATAACACCTTTTTTTTTTTTTTTTCCTTCCACACTTAGCATTATGAAACACCAAAACAATTAGTCACGTGTTATTGATGTAAATTCTAATGTCATTCAATAATTTAATATCAAAATTAACTTCAAATGTGTGGCACAATAACAATTTTGAGGAGTAAACAATAGACATTGATATAACCCAAGGAAATGAGGTCATATTTTTTTTTCATGCTCACATTTTCATTTCTCTAAAGATACTAAAAATACTTTTCTCCTTCGTATATAATTTTCAATTTTAAAAAACTACAATTATGTGATATGACTCTGAATGTAACACTAATTTTTATCTTAATCGTTTTGTTCTATTCCGCCCTGGGCTCTAGGATTTAAATATTTGTCTCTAATATCTATACCATAGATAGATCGTAGTCCTGAGAATCCAGGTCGAATGGACATAACTCGCCTAAGTTCAACTCATCAACTGAATTGCATGCATCATTGCTCTCATTGGTTCAATGCAAAAATAATACTATGACAATGATGCATGCAATTCAGTTGATGAGTTGAACTTAGACGAGTTGTGTCCACTCATCCTGGATTCTCAGGACTACAATCTACCTATGGTATAGATCCTCGGGTTAGATATTTAAAGCTCAAAGCGCAGGGCCGAATAGAACATGACAATTAAGATAAAATTTAGTGTAAATTCAAAGTCATATCATATAATTGTAGTTTTTTTAAATTAAAAATTATATACAAAGGAGCAAAGTATTTTTAGTATTTAAAACATTTCACTACATTTTTGTACTACATTGTATACACATTGGATATATTACTGATAGGAATCAAATGAAGTTGAAATTCCTTACCAACCACTGATGACATAAACAAGCTAGATGTTCAATTCTAATGAAAACACACCATGACACTACTTGAATATAAGCATTAAAAAAAATTAAATGCATGTAGATCACAGACTCTAAAATTATTGTTAAATCCCCAAAATGAATCCCTCGAATCACCATCAAGGTTTCACAACTATTGGTTAAAGTTTTGAGTTATCATGCTAGGATGCATTGAAGGGTTTATTGTATCTACGTCATGGCCATTTTGATACAAACAATAGTTTGTCCACTTAGTCACTGCACACAATATTCATAATCAATGTCATCTATAATGTTGTTTAAATCTATGTCTCTTTTCAACATAGAGTTAAATGTTTTTGTTAATATCTTTGGTCCAGAAAAAATTTAAACTTCATTAAATTTAGTTATAAGGAGGGTCACAGGGTCGCATATATGGGGTGCAACATATTATTACCACTACAAAAAAACCTTTCTTATGAGTTGAGCTAGTTGGCATGTCATGTTTATTTCACGAGTCTTATCCATTTTCTATATTCTTAATGTACTCGTGTCTAGATGAAACAGATTGGTAATATGTTATAATTGTCAATTATGTTTATGTACACACTTATCTATAGAATGAGAGAAGTCTAACTATATGTTCTAGGTGAACTATGGAAAGAGTTTTCTTGTTCCCTAAACTTTGATGCCTCTTTAATAGTTTCAAAAAACTAAATCTAAAATACAAAAGACATCTTCCCTTGTTACTTGTATATTTCACTATGGTTATGAGTATTATATTATTGCTCCTTCAATTCTTTTTTTTATGCATTTATATTCTTATCATTTATTCAGATATGAAAAATAAAAAAAATTAAATTATTTATATTTATTACAATGTTGAGAAGAAGTATAATTCCTCTTATTCTTTTTTATTTTTTATTTCATTATTTTATATTTTTTTTTTATTTTTTAATTATGTTTTTCTTTTTTTTTTACATTTACCATCTTTAAAAAATTATAATTTCCCATTTCGCATTTATTCTTGTGTATTTTTTCTTTTAAATTCTCTTAGATGGGTCCTTGAAACCCATTTCTAAAATGTCCTACATGAACATATATCATATGTAATACATTTATATAATATATATAAGTTAAAGCTTATATCCCGAAAATAAATGCTAGTATATTGGTAGGCATGTACAAATATTTTTTTCAAGTGTTTAAGAGCAGCTCGATCGAGGGTTTAAGAAAACCTTGATCGATGTTCCGATAAAACCTAGATCGAGGTATTTAAATACCTCGATTGAGGGCCTGAAAAACATATATTTAGCCCTCTTTCAAGAAAATCAATGTATCTCTGTGTCTTCTAGGGGTGTAAACCCTGCCATTCATGGAACACAACTGAGCGGAGTTCATACCTATAGATTCGTCACTGAATCCTCTATCCATTGAGATATCATGCATTCGTTTTGGCATTCATATGGGTTCTTTTTAAATTAGTTCTAAAACTTACACTTAGAAAACCAGACAACAACTTCGAAGCAACTCAAAGAAAAATACACAGGGTAAAATATACACATCCAAAATTTTTGTAAAAATGCAAATCCCACACATCGACGTGTCCTCTTCAAAAGGGTGTCTTTGGTTTTTCAATTTTTGAAAACAGTGAAAAAAAAGCTGGGATGAACACACGTGTATAAAATGATTTTGAAATCAGATGTGGTCACTTTCAAAAAATAATAAATAATTGTATATTGCGAAATAAATTAACAAAAAAATATGCAGACCACAGTGCGTTATGTGTAGATCATGGTCATATATATATATATATATATATATATATATACGAGCCACTTATTAACTTCTTCAAATTTTTAAGGTCACATGGTTCATTCAATGCAAAATTTCACACATTAAATGACATCGAAATATTTTTTTTAAATATTGTTGGGAAGCCAACATAATATTCTACAATTTGTTTTTTTACTGCAAGTCGAAATTCACATGGCATATATGCGTTTTGAGGGCTTCTATCTAGCATGTCAGTAAAACATCAAGTTTTCATCGCCAAATTTGGCCAAAAAGTGTTACCCACCTTCATGGAATCACCCCATAATGCTGGCCATCATTTTATTTATGCCATGGAGAGAGGTTTTATCCACCCTAGTGAACCTCCCCACCAAATTAGCAAGACCTTCCACTTCATTCTGCATCCAAATATCTAACGGGAAACCTGGGAGAATCATCTAGAGATGTCATTTTGTTTGACATTCATTTGCAGGGTTAAAGTTGATATGCAAGCATTTTAGAAAAAATGAACCTTCATTGAAAACCCAAACCCTACCTAGTATTTTCAGAAACTTCTCCTCACCTGGAAAGATGAAAATAATCTAACCTTTGAGAAAAAGATTAATGCGAGGGGCATATCCTACTTTTGAAACCTAGAATTTGTTCACCCAAGCTTGTAAGTCCTCCTCATTCAACTTCGCTGATTCGATTCAACATACCAGTTCCCATTTTGTGAGTATTTCAACACGGTCAATATTCACATCGGCTCCTAACTCAAACCTGGCTAAACTAATTTTTTCTTTGATGGTTTTATGTCGTCGATGATGTCTAGCCTTCACTCTAGAGAGAAAAAGTTTCCACAGACTCCGGCTGGATCAGGTGCTTATCAATAAGGTTCTTGCCTGATCTTGGTAGGGTTTTCACAGATCTTGAATGTTGCTAGAGAGTTGTAGGCTAAGTAGTCAGAGATGGGACCGTCGAAGTGACGGAAGAAGGGTTTTTTGGGTACAAATGTGTCAAAGTTAGAACCATTTCCACCAAAAACCCCCGGTGAAACCCGTCACCAGTAAATACATGTGACTCTCACTCTTGTCACTTCAAAAGAAACCCTACCTCCAAAAGGTTTGAAAATAATCTCAGAACACTTCTACCACAAAAGGAGACAACCAAGGCAAGAAAGGGGAGACCAAGGAAACCTAGAATGGAAGGTAAATGGAGACGGAAATAGCAGAAGAAAAAAAAAACAAAAAAAAATCACTTTTTTCTCTTGGTAGGTACTAGTCTAATCGGTACCCCGGTTAGTTGGACTCCAAGTCTGCTAAATTCACTCCTTTACCTCCAAAATAGAGTTTTCAATATTGAAACCTTCCAAACACTCAAGTCCCTCCTTCATGTGTCCATCCCCGCTTGATGTCTTTTGATTCATCCTTGTACATAATTATGTCTTAATTAGAATCTCTCAAGTTGATAGAGTTGATAGGATTGCATTTATGGTGTGTTTTTAAGGCTCATAGTCAAATTGTGTTTTTCATTTTTGAAAAAAAAATATTATATCTTTTATGATATTAATGTTTACCTCTTTCGTAATATTAATATTTGGTCATTACATACAAGCCATCCATCCAATGAAAAGCCTACCCTATGTATCATCAATAAGCCTTTTTCATTTTTGAAAATAATGAGTATTTCATCTCTCATGATATTAGTGTATATCTCTTTCATAATATTAATATTTGGTTATTTCATACTAGCCATCTATCCAATGAAAATCATACCTTATGTACCCTCAATAAGTGGCTTCATTAAGGGAACATTAGAGGCAATTTCAACTCAAAATGGGCCTTTTAAATTTAACTCAAATTCCATGTCATCATGTGTTAGCCAATGAAATTTCTTTAAATTTGAAATATTGTATAGGTCTTAAACACTTTTTTAATATAAATTTGGGGATAGATATCATAAAAAAAAACTATTTTTTTGTTTGTATTTTCGACATATCTCCCCGTGTTTTTACTCAAATTTCGATCGAGAGAGCTCGTTGGATGCAGAATTAAATTCTGCATCCAATGAGTACCCACTCTGCATACTTTTGACGAACCCCGCTACACAAAAACAAGAAATACCTAAAAAAATGTGATGATGATGAGTACCCACTCGGCATACTTTTGACGGACCCCGCTACCCCAAAAACAAGAAATACCTTTTGACGGACCCCGCTACCCAAAAAGTAAGAAATACTTGAAAAAATGTGATGATGAGTACCCACTCGACATACTTTTGACGGACCCCGCTACCCCAAAAACAAGAAATACCTAAAAAAATGTGATGATGATGTCATCATCACATTTTTTCAAGTATTTCTTGTTTTTGGGGTAGCGGGGTCCGTCAAAAGTATGCCGAGTGGGTAATCGTTGGATGCGGAATTTAATTCCGCATGCAACGGGATCTCTCGATCGAAATTTGAGTAAAAACACGGAGATATATGTCGAAAATACAAACAAAAAAGTAGTTTTTTCTTTTCTTCCTCCAAAATTAGTAAATATTATTTTATTATTTTAATTATTATTTTATTAATTTTTTTAGGAGGCCCATTTTGAGTTGAAATTTTGTCTAATGTCACTTTCCTTCTTACCCCATCCTAGGGAAATAAAGCAATCTTATCAATATGGGATGTCCAAATTCATTATTTTATTATGGATCCTTAATGCGATTTTATCATCATGGTATTCATCTATCCATTAATTTAATATATTGATGAAATGGATTATTTAATTTAAAATAGTATCATATCTAAGTTTAATGAGAAAATGTGGGATGAGAAAGTTTTATAGGTTACATAAAATTAAGATATTACAAGGAGGTTATTAACCTGTATCGGGAAGGTCAAAAGTATCTCTCTGTTTTAACTAGTTCAAAGAAGAAAATTTATATAACCAAGGTAAGAACGAACTCCCATGAGCTTCATAGTGAAACAGGACATTGGGAAATCCATAAAACCCCATGGCCCTCAAAAGGATTTTGCTAGCTATATGAGTCTATGAGAGTTGAGTACGAACATCATTTTCTTTTAGAGTGCCCTCCATACACTCACATTCGATCCCTGTTTCCTAATCATTGCTACAACCTAACATGCATGATTTTCTAACTAGTAAAAAATATGGTGACTTCGGAACACTTCTTTCTAAGCTTTTTAATCACAGTAATAAAATTTTACAGCAATCCAAATAATTCATTTCTCTTTTCTTTAGGTCTAACAGTCCAAATGGGTCTAAGTGGACGTTACTCTTCTTCATCATCATTCTATTATTTGTCGAAGTAATTTTTATTTTTTTTAAATTAAAATAAACATAGATTCATCTTAACTCTATATTTATTAAACATAAAAAAATTAATACTTGAAAAACCATTAATAAAAAAAAAATTAACACAATAGAGAGAAAAAAATAATATTAAAAATGAGAATTCATAATAAATAGTATACTTTATTAAAAAATAGTTATAAATTGAATTTTTTTAATAGTTGATATAATTCCATTTATATAATAACTATGTTATTATTTTATCTTAAATTGATTTTATTATTATTATTATTATTTTATAATTTCTTTTTTTTTGTAAGTAGCAAAAGATTATATTAAAATACAAAAAACAAATACAAACAAAGTTTTCATGACACTTGTCCAAAACTTGCCAGGGAAAAAACTAGAAATTATTCCATTTGTCTGGAAGTTACCCTTGATGTGGGAGACCAAGTTTCCACTATCAAAACATAACAAAGTTATTTCTTAAACTAACAAGCTAAGAGATATTTAAATAAACACATAAGAGAAAATAAAGTCCTTGGGCCCTAAGAATTTCTCCATGGTTCCTCAACAATTGGGAACGGCTTCAAGTAGTCATCTTCATCCCCCAAGAGAGCAAGTTCGGGGGTCTAGTGTGGCTCACCGACATGGAGAGGAGCCGCCATTTGTTGTTGTTGGTTGTCTATGTGCATGCCCACTTCTTCTTTCTGCCCCTTTGCTGCCACATCGGTTGAAGCTTCATCCACACATGTGGTGTGCTTGATGTCCTAGCTCTGATATGTGTCCTTTGCAGGGTCCTACTAGTTCACGCTTGGTGCGGTCGAAGAATTTTCCTAAGAAGTGGAGCTATCAAAATCACTAGAGGTCGATGGAGAGGGAGTGCGGTCACACTACCAGAGAAGTTGTGCAAGAACATTCTTCATTCACAAATAATGGGAGAGTCGCTAGCGCAGAGGTTGCGTGGAGCAGTGGCAAGACACATCTTTGTCTTTCCAGTCATCCACCACCCTATGAACACTGAGGTAAATATGGGATCCATATCCCGCAAAGATGGAATGCCACAACGTTTCCCTACTTCTTGCTCCCGTGGAGCTATTACCTCTATGAGGAGTGGCTCTAAGTATAAGTGACATTGTTGATGATTGGATTATCTGGTTGGTGTTTCTTTTTCCTTGAGTTTCCCCATGACTGGAAGTCCAAATGACAATGGATCGACCAAATAAATGACAAGAAATAGTCTGTCGCGGGATAAAAATCCATGCGAATCCATCGAGCAGGGTGACTTGGAGGCCAATGCTACCAACGATGACCATTAAAATTCCTTCTTGTGTGGAAGAAGCCATCCAAGCTGAAGTCTATGTGAAGTGACTTCAAGTACAAAGCGGGTGTTGTGCAGGCTAGAACTCAGGCTGGAACGCCTTCCCGAAGGGGGGTATACATGATTATAAGGAAGATGGTGACAACTACAACATGTGGCTATTAAAGACGAGTCATGGCTCCCTCCACGTCACTATACGTCAAGGCACTTGCATCTGGAGTATTATTATTTTATAATTTCACATTAAATTTATTATTATTATTAGTTATTATTATAATAATTTTATAGCAATATTAACTCTGTCTACTCCAAGAAAACAATGAAAATTCCCAATCAAATATAAATTTAGTGATACTATTGGAAAGCTCACTCTATAATCTCTAAAGGTAGTGGGTCATGCAAGAACCGACTACGGTAACAACAAATTCACTTCGTCGGTTAGTGTATTCCCCATGTTGTTGTGCCCGCCTTTGGTGACTCTATTTGGCGTTTTGATTGGGAGTAAGCTACTGACGTGATGATTTTTCCTAGCGGCAATCATCGCGTCGGCACTCTGACCACTGCCAACCACCCCTCCTATCCATTGCTGGCAGTCCGTTCAACCCCGTCACCGTTAGGTTACCTTACCTTCCACCGTTAACATTGATCTAACCATGGTTACTCCACTCCTCTGCCTTCTCGACATACTCCCATGCATTGATGGGTGCCACCAACCACACTCCTTGCACAATTCAAAAGATCTTGCGACTTCTCCCTATGCTCTCCTTCTACTCCGAGCTTCTATTTACATTCACCGGTCACCACAACACATCTCCACTGGTTCTGGAAGATAAATATTTAAATAACAACACATCTCCTCTCAACCATCTTATATCCCTATGCTCTTGTAAATATTTTAAGACAGACCATCTTATCTCCTCTCAAGTTCACTGGTTTTGGAAGCACATCTCCACTGGTTCTGGCAGCACATTTCCTTCCGCGCGACTTCTCCGTGTGCTCTGTTTCTTCTGGAGCTGCTATTTGCATTCACCGGTCACCAGATATTTTGCAAACTCAGCCATAAAAATCAACAGGTTACAATCTCAATAATCAATAATCAGAAATTGCAATTTCAATAATATTCTGGAGGCTTTGAATCAATTCAGATTATTGAAATTACAGTTTGGACAAGCCTTCTCAGTCCATAGCCTGTAAAATGGATTCATTAATGTTCTAAACAGGAGGCCAACTCACCGCTTTAACTTTTTCATGCCTTCCAGGCAGAATCGCACATGCCTCTGGCGATCCGCTTTATAAATATATCAGGCCTCCTCTTCACTCCACATCTTTCATCTTCAGTTTAGTCCCTTGTTATATCTGAGATAATATTTTTAAGTTCTGAGACATGGATATCAAGAAAGCAATCCATGCTTGCGTTTTTCTGGTTTTGGTATTCGAAGTTTTCTAGTTTTGGTATTCAGATTGTTGAAATAATTATATATAACACAAATAAACACAAAAATCAACCACTCAACTCTACAAAGGCCCATAATTCACATTTGAATTGATTACCTTCCATGATTTCATGGTATTGAAAGGAATCATGGTAAATACTGAGCATATATATATATATATTTATTTGTAAAGTTAAAAAAAATTCAAGAACTTATTACACTAAAAACAAAAATAAAGGCACAGAATGTTTGAGATTTCATCGAAAATGAGAGATCATGGATCTGTTGTCACGTACATCTACTATTTAAATCCCTGGTGGACAGGAGGAGATGTCTGTGTCTTTCTGTTGAGTGTGTATGTGTATAATGTTCCTGTCAACAAAAAAAAATGCCCCACTATCCATGTTAACTCAAGATATGTTACATCTCAAGAACCTCAAAGCTTTTTATCCCTCTTTGAGAACAATAGATCTTAGACTAACATGGATTTATGCAAACCCATAATGCCTTGAAGGAATTTTACTCAGAAAAACTAACTGCAAAACAAATACATTCGAAGTAATTTTTTATTTTTAAAAAGAAATTCAGTATTACCTGAACTCCAACACAAATAGCTTCTAGCTGCAATGAGATTCTCATCTCGTAAGAGCATTCTGAATTGGAATTCATCAGTCTTGTCCCTTTTGTTGAATTTCATATGACATCCTTCAAAACAAAACCATATCTTTTGTGCTCTAAAAGGTAGTCATGTACAATCTCATCCAAAGAAGTTTCCTGGCTTTGCATTGTCCAATGAAGCATCTTTAAAACTGTCTCAAAGTTTTCAATGCAAGTGGCACCATTGATTGAACAAAACATATAAGTGCCAAAAGGCATGTAAGGGATTCTCTTGACATCCTCATATGACTCCATTAGAGAATCAAGGACATTATTAAGAAGCATCCTACACGCATTTTGAACAAAAGAATTAGGTACATGTATGCCCTGCCAATATGGAAAAATAGCAATCAAGGGCTTAGAAATTGACTCCAAGGGTGCAAGAAGCATCCATGGAACAATATCATGTTTGGAAACCACATGACAAAATTTTCCTCCCCGTTTCTCACGGCCAACCGCTTCAACAAGTATTTTATCTCCCACTAAAGGGAAACCAAATGTGACACAAAATGGAGAGCTATGCTTTAATGTGATACACAAAGGAGAAATTTGCTTTAGTCTCTTTTCCAGTACCCATAGTGTGACCAAGGTTGCAACTACCCCTGCTAAGGAATGACCCACAAATATAACCGGTTGGAGTTTCTTTTGTTTCGAATTGATATGTATCTGCAACATATTGGTCATGGAATACATTTCAAAAGAAAGTTAATTTTCCCTTTGAATACTAAACCCTTTTTTATGATTTACCTAATATTACATTGTCTTACTGTTGTAATAGATAAATCAAATCACCTTTGTTTTGAAATTTGTATTCTCCATAATATGTAGGAAGATCTCAAGGGCTCCCAAATGGACAAGGGCTAGTTGACCAACCCAACCCAACCCTCATAGCTTGAGAGGAGATAAGATTGGATTTTTTAAAGTACTTCACCAATGAATAATTAGAATGGACTTGTTTTTCAAGTCTAACCACACAATATTGAAAGTGACAATGCCATCCAAATAACAAGTTTTGTTATGCCCAAGGACAAATCAGTGGTGAGATCTCTGCATAAATACATGTTTTCTATTAGTTCTATGAAAATAGTTGGAAAGCAGGTCAGGATTAATGCAACAATTGACCTGCTACTAGAAATAGAGTGCAACAGTTGTTCTGCTACCAGCTAAGCTATTCAATAGCTTGCTTTAACTGTAGGATTTTATGTTGGGAATTTAGATCTAGAAAACTTAATCCCTGTCATCTTTCCTTCCAAGTTCCCATAGTATCGCTGAAATTGTAATATGTAACCCCCACGGTAGTAAGTAATGGAGTGCTTACTGAAGCACCAAGACCCACTTTGAGTACTCATCCCTTCCTCCTTGGGATGGCAGCTCACCCAAGTCCTCAATAGTGGCAAGATGCAAGCTCCAGTAGGGCACAAAAATCTTTTATTTAATATTGGTAGGAAGATAGCGTTTTGTCTGTGAAGATTAAACTTATGGGTTTGAGCCAATGGCACTTGGAGGTCATGACTCGTGCACATATTAGGACCCAATCCTGAGCCATGTTTTCCTCTAGGCTTTCCATTTAAATTTGTTGGTCGGGATGTGGTCCATAGACCTGTGGAAGCTTGCCACTGCTGATCTAGGTTCAATTCACAGTGCATTATATATGGCTCTACCTAAGAATCCCAAGAGCAACATGTCCCAGGAGATTGACCCCATTCCAGCTAAAAATGGGGAGTTTTTGTTAGGAAAAAGCAATGTTAAGTTCAAATAATGGAAAGTAGAATGTCTATCAAAGAATAAGTTCCATTATGGCCAAGGACAGACAAGTCATTATGTCTGTTTTGGGGATCCTTACACAGTTATGTTGCTTGTACTTAAAAATATTGTGATAGTCCTAGAATGTGATCTAGTACACTCTCACTTTATCATCTCATGGACTTTTTACAAATGAACCTCCAAGATCATGGACCAATTAGGTGAAAAGACACAAATCAAGATTTCTAATATTTAGATAGCTAGGTTGTTGAATCATCTATGGATAATATAAAGGTGTTCAATGGATTATTAGAGCTTAAAAGCAATTGAAAACACACATGATTAGTACATTAAACCAAGTTGGTATTAGGTGATCCCCTTATGTATAATATTATAACACCCTTCACCTAATACTTTCTCATTGCGAGCTTGCCCCAAGTCAAGAAGTGGATTGCATTTGCCTATCTATGGCAATATATAGTAATATGACAGGTATTTCAATAGAATTTCTCCCTAAACAATTCCCATGCAACTACATATGCAAAAGCCCTTATATATCTTTCCACTTTATCTGACCGTAGTGTGGCACTTTGCTTAAGATGGAAAATTATCAAACAAGCTTGGTGATTGATAGTGATACTTGAACCCAAAACACTTATGGACATTAGTTAACCAAGCTTCTATTAATTATATCTTAATACAACCACTAAGCTCAGTGAACTTTCCCTTATACAAATCCTTGAGGAGAATGTTTGATTTGGATCCAGTAATATCATTTCCTTCATTCTTTATCACGCATGGACCCCTACTAGGGTTAGGTTGTGTTGAAACACCACTTACCCCATGTGGGATTTGTTATGCTTCTTACTTCTTAGGGCATCTGTTAAGTTCACTGTAAAGAATGGTTCATGGAGCCTTCCATGTCGTATAAATTGCAAGCATGTTTTTAAATATAACTAGTTTGTTGTTTTATTTTCAGTAATGTGTTTGCACATTGTTTGTAGGAATTTATTCAAAATGGGCAAGCAAGGAAAATGGTAGGCTATCATGCAACTTGAAATGCAAGATCCTAAACACATGCTCACCTTTTCCTCCAAAGATATTCTTTGGTCTAAAATTGATTGATCAAATGGAAGTTTTGATCGTGTTGCAAAAATCCCGTCCCATAGAGTATCCGACTTCATTAGAGGGGAAGAAATGAACCCTGATGTTCCATATAGTTTCATCTGATGGAAAAAGAAATAACTAGGGCAAAATGATACTGCTTCATTGAGTTATGAAGTGTAAGTATCACAAGAATGTATTATTTATATGTAGTTAATGATATCGCATTTATAATTTGTTGTTTTTACTGACACTGGAGTTTTTTTTATGTAGTTATGCATGTTGTTATGGTCTGGAGGACAACAGAGAACAACCAGCTAAACTTAGGGCCTCATTTTCCAAGAAGAGGGGTTGCCAATGCCATTTTATAGTTAAGGTTATGGTTAAAAATCCTAAGGCTGTGATATTGACATATAATCTATACGAGCATGAAGACAAACAAGGATGGAATTTCCATGGTTTGCATGACACTTCAGGTGAGGCCAGGTCTCTGCATAAGCCTAAGCTCTCAAGGGACATAGTCTTGTATGTCGAAATTCGCTTTTTTTTGGAGGTGCCAATTGACTCAGTTTGCTAAATGCACATAAAGAAACATGTTAACTTGGATGCGAAAGCTCGAGATAGGGATTTATTCTTGAGCAGAAAGGATGTTGCAAACATCTACTATCAGTTGAGCAAAGAAAACTATCAACTCCATAAAAAGGATGAGATGAGTGTTAATCTTTGGTACCAAAAACGTAAAGAGGATTTTTTCTTATACCAAAAGCCCAATGATGCAGGCGTGCCTTTTATAATTGGAATCCAAACAAAATGGATGTTGGAGACAATGGTCAAGCTATGTCATAACAGCTTAATAGCCACGGACTCAACATTTAGTACTAATAAATATGGGGTATGTGTGTTGTCCATGTTTTTTTAATATGATTATCCAATATTAAGCCATTCAATTTATTTAATAAAAAATGGTTTTCACTTCCTATCTTGTTTGAGTATGGCAGTACCATATTTACACACTAGTTTCATTTGATGCACAACAAAGTGGGGTGCCAGTTGCATGGATTGTTTCATCACGGAATACAACTGAAGATATTACACTTTGGTTGCAACAGCTTATGAATAGTTGTTACCAGATCCATCTTGATTGGAAACCCAATGCCTTCATGGTTGATGATGTGTTGGCTGAGATAGCTGCATTGAGGTATATTCATTATCATTACTATTCATTTTAACTTATCTTTTTTATGAAAAAGCGTCGCTTTAACCCATTAAACATTACAGGAGGGTGACATAGTGTTAAGTCATATTATGCGTTTGGCATGTACAAATAGCATGGCTAAAAAATGTCAATAACTTGGCCACTATTTCAGACATGGCAAGTGCAATGTTCAGTAAGTTAGGTTATATTATGAAGTATTGTTCCAACGATGATGTGACTGCTGCAATACAAGGATTTTTCAATGAATTTTTTGATGAGGGGAAATTCCTGGACTATCTCAACAAGAATTCAACAAGACTTGGGTTTCCGGTGATAAGTTTTGTAAGTGCAAATGACTCTTTCTTATGTTTTTGCTTAAGTATTTCATAATTACCATATATTTCTACTGACTTGTTTTTTTACTTTCAGGGATGTGAGTGAAAGGTTGTCGTGATTTTCCACATGCAAATCAAGACACCAACAATGTTGTAGAGTCCTACCATTGTTACCTGAAGACCAACTTTCTCTCCAGTCGACGGAAGAAATGTGCTCGTCGAATGGATTGGTTATTATATGTGCTCTTGACAAATGTCGAACCTGTGTATCAATTCAAAAAAATTATGAAAGAAGAAGGATACTTGAACAACTACAAGAAAGAGAAGCAGCTTGAATCTTCAATGGAAAGAGAAAAAAGAATCCCGGACAGTGATTGTTTCCCTCATGAGAGCATATCTCATGCCTATTGGGTGAGGAGTCAAACAAATCCTCATAATAAATACCTTATCACTTGGTATCGTGAAAATTTTATAGCGTGTGATTTCCCATGGTCTATTCGTGGCAACATGTGCAAGCATGCTATAAAGGTATATTGGTTGCATTTCCCTTTAGCAGATTCAAGCCCAATACTAGATCATGATGCAACGCATGCTTCATTTGATACCCCTCATGAAATAGAGGCACCAAACTTACATGTAGATGGTGATATAACATTTACATCCACTGATACCGTTGATCCAGATGTTGAGGGACTTCAATTATCTAGGGATGAATTGTTTGGCTACCTAGACTTGCTTAGAAACAATCCTCCTAGTACAATGAGAAAGACCGAGTAGTTGGTTGGTCTAGTTAAAAAATTGTTGGATGAGGCCAACACTCTTCATATTATGGACTTTGACTTCACCATTGGCTTGAGTGATTTCGAGTCATCTTTGAAGAGGAAGAAAATATTCCTTATCCCCAAAAAGAAAGGAAAAAGAATCAAGAAAAGTAGAGGCTTGGAAATTGATTTGAATATCCATGCATCTGAATATGATCCTATCCAGTTTCAATATCTCAACAAGAGGGTTGTCCTCACTCCAACATTGCACCATCAATTGTCTCAGGTCAGTTTCATTTATTGAAAATATCTATGTTTTGTTGTTTTTTATTTCTTCGTCATGTTGTTTATGTATCCATGCATATACATGTGTTGACGTGCAGTGTGGATGCTTGCAAAGGGGCAACAATCTACCATGGTTTCTCCAAGGCAAAGACATAGACCAAGGCAGCACCAGCCGGGGCTAACTGCAAGCCCACGTACGCTTCACGGGACTCCTTATGTAATAGATTTTAGGTGTTCAGGTGACTAGTGTTCTGCGTCACAATACTTCCTTAACGATATTACATCACATGCACAGGAGTTTCTCCCAGGTTTCTTCCATCTAGGCATCACGACTAGTTGATTGGGAGCACGCCCATTGGCAGTTTCCAAGGTTTGGCACGTGCCCTACTTTAGTAGTTATTGTTTTTGCTTTATTCACCATGTTTTTGATGTATCCATAAATACACATGCATTGACGTGCAGTGCGGATGCTTGTAGAGGGGCAGAAGTCTGTCGCGGTTGCTCCAAGGCAAAGACATAGACCAAGGCAACACCAGTCGGGTCTAACTCCAAGCCCAGGTACACTCCACGGGACTCCTTATGCAATGGATTTCAAGTGTTCAAGTGACTAGTGTTCTGCATCACAATACTTCCCTGACGATATTACATCACGTGCACAGGTGATTCTCCGAGAGTTCTTCTGTCCGGGGAGCACGACCGGTTGATTGGGAGCACACCCATTGGTAGTTTCCAAGGTTTGGTACGCACCCTACTTTAGCAGTTGTTTTTTTTGCTTTCTTCACCATGTTTTTGTTGTATCCATGCATACATGTTTGTTGACGTGTGGTGCAAATGCTTTCAGAGGGGCAGCAGTATGTCGCGGTTGCTCTAAGGTAGAGACATACCAAGGAAGCACCAGCCGGGTCTAACTACAAGCCCAGGTACACTCCACGAGACTCCTTATGCAATGGATTTTAGGTGTTTAGGTGACTATTGTTCTGCGTCACAATACTTCCCTGACGATATTACATCACATGCACAAGTACTTCTCCCAGGGTTCTTCTATCCGAGTAGCACGACTGGTTCATGGGGAGCACACCCATTGGCAGTTTCCAAGGTTTGGTGCATGCCCTACTTTAGCAGTGTTTGTTTTTTATTTCTTCACCATATTGTTGATGTATCCATGCATACACATGTGTTGACGTGCAGTGAGGATGCTTGTAGAGGGTCAGCAGTCTTCCGTGGTTTCTCCAAGGTAGAGACATAGACCAATGCAGCACCAGCTGGGTCTAACTGCAAGCCCAAGTACACTCCACGGGACTCCTTATGCAATCGATTTCAAGTGTTTAGGTGACTAGTGTTCTACGTCACAATACTACCCTGACGATATTACATCACATGCATAGGAGCTTCTCCCAGGGTTCTTCCCCAGCAGAGTCACCAATTCTGTTACGGAGAGAAATTCCTATGGTTTGGAGTACCACAACAGACAGCTTGATTCCAGAAATCAAACATTTCCAATATGAAATAGAAATTAAATGTCTAACACTAAAGGATCAGACCTCATACCTTATTTTGGACGGTTGAAGTAGATCCCCGTTGAGTTTTCCAACTTCATCTTGAATTGATAGATTACTTCCTCAACCACAAGTAAACAATACAAGCATTCTATATATCACGGTGTTAGATATATTCTAGCATATATAATCAATAATGTATACGCATTTGACATAATCCAATGGATAAAATATTCATTCAAACACACATTATTGGACAGGAAAAGATATTTCTATTAATATAAATCAGAAATTACAAGATACAACCTCTGATGGCACGTATGCGAATCGGAGAAACTGAATCCCCCACTTGGGTCTCCACCACCTCAATCCTCCATATTTCGATAGCAAGCTCACAAGAAAAAGGCAAGCTTGGGAAGAACACAAAAGTGCTCCAAGGGACAAAGGGATGCATACTCAAGCATAAGTTCCGGCAACAATGGACTATGGTTTTTTTGCTCTCAATTCTCTCATATGCCTTCAATGTACCATAGAGTTCCTTATAGAGTTTTTCAAAGGGGTAATGAAAGGTCGAATCCGAGCGATCTCAAGGCATAGGGAAGGCCAGGAGTCAAGTGAGTCGAATCCATGGCAAGGAAAACTCCAAAAGGATTTGTATTTTGTACACATCCTGATGTACACGGTTATAGAGGTAAAACCCACGTATGTACACAATTATAGGTTTAAAATTTGCGTATATCATTTTCCACATGCTTTTAGGGATGGTCAAGGAAACATCAAAGGACAAAATATGGTCCATGGGGTCTAAGGAGTTTGCAGCGGGACAGGGGAAGGCCATACAAAGTGTGATTCACCTGGAGTGGTGAAATCAGCTATAACAGATGCCCCCTAATGTGTGAGGTCAAAGGGGTCATACAATGGCCGAAATACATTATAAGTCCATCCTAGAAGTGGAGTGATGAAGGATCCCAAATGGAAGACCAGCCACCCAATCAACATAGTACAATAATACAAATCTGCACATAACTGCAAATACATATAGCAGTCCCGGATACATAAGAGTACAATGGCCATGAATAGGCATGATACAAGATATCATATGAGTGGTCATCACCAGATACAATATACATAGATCAGAATCTCCATGATGAAGATGTACAAAGGACCATGATCTCCATAATAGATCAAGATCTCCATAGTGGCTGGAAATATCTGACATATACTGGATCAAGTCACGAAAGCTAAAATCTCATGAACACTGGCACGATCAAGGAGGTAGCATATAAGAGATGCCACCAATCTGGAAAGTCTTCTACACAAACCACTACGAGTACATGTCCTACTATGCAAATAGAGGTGTCGAGGTCGAACATAGTATTCCATCATCTGATTACTGGTCATTAATGTATACCGTTAACAGACGTGATATTATCCACCGATAATGAAAATGGGAATCAAGGTACTAGAGTGAAAACTAACAAGTGTGAATAAAGGTGTTGAGGTTGAACACTTGAGAGGATCCATCGATTAGGGGACATTGATGTATTCCCAAAAACTGTCAATGGCAAGAGAACCTGCCACTAATGACTACAAGTCTCAAGGCACTCAAAATGACTCTAGATTCCAATCCCATAATAAATGATCTGAAGTCGATGGGATGAAATCCATTGGAAGGAGGGCATTAAGGCATCCCCCATCATCCAACACGAGGTACTCAGCAAAGCTTTATAATGTGGAAGGACTCGATCATAAGGTGCATGAACCAGTGACTTTACTGGGAATGGCCGACATGCAAAGTCAAGATAACTGAGGAATGGCCGACTCAGGCTTCAAATTCCTTCAAACAAGAGCATAACAGCGTATGGTGACTGAATAAAGGTAGCACAGACTCGATATACAAACCAGGACATCTCTGCGACACAGGAGGCATCGACAGAGGCTCCATAGGGACTGGAAGCTTAACCAGTCAGTGGAGATAAACTCAGATAAACGAGTACAGCTCCTAAATTCAAACTATAAACACAACCAATGGATGTGATATACAGTGCTCTATTCGACGGTGACACGACTCAATAGCTGCCATAGATAACATCTTTCCTTGTCCGACTTTTTGGTTTTTTGATTTTTTTGGACTTTTTCAATTATTTAAAAAGCTTGAAAAAGAATAAAATTGTTTTATAGTTACAAACTAGGAGGAGACGAGTATCATAAGGGAAAACAAACTAGTTCCAAGCAATGGAACATACCTATGTTGAATGCAAGGATACATGTGTAGGATATCGACACTCGGGGGAAAATCCCCTCCCGGTAAAAAGGGAATCAAGCTGCAAAGGATATAAAAAATGGCTCTGCATGGCTAGACATGAGACAAGCTCGAGCTATATGGCTGAAACGCAATGTCAGGGAAGCCAGCATAAATTTCAATAAGGCAGGAAAAGCTCATGATAATGCAATTACAACTTGACATAAGGGAGTCTCGGGGAAATAGCCAGCATAAAGTTCAAGAGGAGTATGAAGCTCTTGCTCAAGGACATGGCGGGACTAAAAGGGACCCCCAGACCTAAGAGAGGACTCATAGCATGGGTACCAAATGCAAAAGGGAGCTAACTAGGGCACCCATGTATAGGAAAGCTCTACCATTCACATAGTACCACTTCTAACAACAGCTTGAAGGTTCCGCGATACCATGGAATGGGTTCGTACCTAAGGTTGAGATGGAATGGTCATAAGGAAATGCATAAGTGCAAGTAGATGTGAAATCCTAACCTATATGCCAGTTTAGACATAATACCTGTGATAGGCACGAACGGGTCAAAACCTCGAAGAGAGTGTACAAAAATTGGACCCTACATGACAACCATATTAGTCAAAAAATAGTCAATAAAGAATCCAAACTATAGGATATAGGGAGGAGTCTTCATGACAACCGCACCCAAAGGAAACAATGCGGTGAATGATGGGACGTAAAAAAGGAAAGTAAGGTGTAGACCCATCATTCACACATCCACTACCACCCCCATGAGGGTGACCACTGGTGTAAAGACCAAGAGAAGGGAGTCAACATCCTTCACAAATGGAGTATAGGGCAGAATGTGACCACTCCCAAATCTATGAGCACGGTAAGGGGCTGTGATGCCCCCAAGTCTGACACCAGGGTCCATATTAGGACCAAGGACAAGTGATAGGATACCAGGCATGCCAAAAATAAAAGGACCCGAGCTCAAGAGAGCATAAATATACTCAAGTAACCATGGTCCCAAAGGCCAACTAGCGCTTAAAGAGCACACTTCTAAGAAAATATATAGCCAAAATAAAATCAAACCAAGGGGAGGATATGTGAGCTCCCGAATGCAACAGGTATGTATCACCTAGGAGAGGCTCGAAACTCCCATACACTACAAGCGGAGGTACGTAACCAATTATAGTGGCCCTCAGCTTCAATGCATAAAGTGATTGTGATGTCCGACCTCTACCTGGCTGGGACACCTACAGAATAACCTCTGCAAGTACCCCCTGTGATAACCTAGGTAAGGCAACTAAGGTCACCTAAATATATTCAATGCTCAGGCAGACAGTCGCAGGCAGGATTGACCATATGGGAAGAGTAGCAAAGCCCGGAACTCTCGAAAGAGCCCCCAGATACGAATACAATCCTGGAAATATCTCCGGTGCTACTCATTTATGACTAGGGGTCATCCCAATCAATAACCACTCACACTGCCTCGTGCTTAACTCTCTTTTGAGAGGAGGATCCTGAGAAACACTAGTTATACCAAGGAATTTCACACACTCACCTAGACAGACACATACATGTTTTCGTTTAGTGGTCTTGGAGAATTTACTCACAATGAACTATTCCAAGACCTTAAAGCCTAATCTTGATAAAAGAAAAGAATGTAATTCATTTTATTATGCGTTGATTTTAATTGGCTGTGATTACTCAAAGGGAAATGGTCGTGCAACTAATGGTGTTATGACACAACATGAAGTAAAAATGCACACCATAACAAACAATGATAAGTGCAATCTTTGTCAAATGAAAAATAGGGTATGCCACTACATGAGATGCATAAATATATATTCCTTTCCGAATTCCAATGCAATCCTTCCGATATGAAAGCCTAAATACAACTCTCATCCAAGAAATCCAATGCAAGTACCTCCTCAAATCCATATCTAAGATGAAACTAAGAGTGCAACTACTTTGTATTTTTCAATATAAAAGAATGAAAAATGCAATAAAAGTTATCTAAAACTATCAGTCTCTGCAGCAAGTATAAAAGACAATCCCAACAAGACACTGAGACAAAAAAGAGTAATGCACTAATGGCAAAACAAAAACGATAAATGATTAAAACTACTTTCAAAGAAAAATCAATGAAAAAGCGGTTTCTGGTCACAAAAAAAGCATCCAATAGACAACATCAGACCCAAGGAAGACCCAACCACACTCACAACCCACCCAACAACTTTCCACAACATCAAACTCACCAAAAGGGAAGATGTAAGTGACTGTTTAAAGAACAGCCGCGTATATACACGACTTTTGGCCAAAAACCTACATGTATACGCGACTTTTAGCCAAAAATACGTGTATGTACGCGACTTTTGGCCAAAAACCTGCATATACAGAGAAGGCAGTGGTAAAACATAGGACAAGGGTAAAACCAATAAAGGGGAGTGTCAATGGATGAACATACAATAAAATGCAACACAGAAACAAGGAGAAACAAAGAGCAAGTCAAGAATATCAAGCCCATTGTGCCCACAAACCCCCAAATAAAAACAAGGAACATCCCCAGCAAAGTCGTCAATTCTGTTACGGAGAGAAATTCCTATGGCTTGGGGTACCACAACAGATAGCTTGACTCCAGAAATCAATCCTTTCCAATATGAAATAGAAATTAAATGTCTAACACTAAAGTATCAGACCTTGTACCTTATTCCAGACGGTTGAAGTAAATCCTCGTTGAGCTTTCCAACTTCAGCTTTAATTGATAGATTACTTCCTCAACCACAAGTAAACAATACAATAATTCTATATATCATGGTGTTAGATCTATTCTAGCATATATAATCAATAATGTATACACATTTGACATAATCCAATGGATAAAATATTCATTCAAACACACATTATTGGACAGGAAAATATATTTCTATTAATATAAATCAGACATTACAAAATACAACCTATGATGGCACATCTGCGAATCGGAGAAACTGAATCCCTCACTTAGGCCTCCACCACCTCAATCCTCCATCTCTCGATAGAAAGCTCCCAAGCAAAAGGCAAGCTTGGGAAGAACACAAAAGTGCTCCAAGGGACAAAGGGATGCAGACTCAAGCATAAGTTCCGTCAACAATGGACTATAGTTTATTTTCTCTCAATTCTCTCATATGCCTTCAATGTACCATAGAGTTCCTTATATAGTTTTTCAAAGGGGTAATGAAAGGTCGAATCCGAGCGATCTCAAGGCATAGGGAATTCCATGATTCAAGTGATTCAGATCCATGTCAAGGAAAACTCCAAAAGGATTTGAATTTTTTACACATCCCGACGTATGCATTTATAGAGGTAAAACCCGCATATGTACGCGATTATAGGTTTAAAAGTCACGTATATCATTTTTCACATGTTTTTAGGGATGGTCAAGGAAACATCAAAGGAAAAAAGATGGTCCATGGGGTCTAACGAGTTTGCAGTGGGACAGGGGAAGGACATATAAAGTGTGATTCACCCAGAGTGGTGAAATCAGCTATAACAGGAATCATGCCTAGTTGATTGGGAGCACACCGATTGGTAGTTTCCAAGGTTTGGCATGTGCCATACTTTAGCATTTGTTGTTTTTTCTTTCTTCGCCATGTTGTTGATGTATCCATGCATACACATGCATTGACTTGCAGTGCAAATGCTGGCAGAGGGGCAGCAGTCTATCGCGGTTTCTCCAAGGTAGAGACATAGACCAAGGTAGCACCAGTCGGGTCTAACTCCAAGCCCAGGTACACTCCACGGGACTCCTTATGCAATGGATTTCAAGTGTTTAGGTGACTAGTGTTCTGCATCACAATACTGCCCTAATGATATTACATCACATGCATAAGTGCTTCTCCTAGGGTTCTTCCATCTGGGGAGCACGTATGCTTGATTGGGAGCACACCCATTGGTAGTTTCCAAGGTTTGGAACATGCCCTACTTTTGCAGTTATTTTTTTTTATTTCTTCGCCATGTTGTTGATGTATCCATGCATACACATGTGTTGACTTGTGGTGTGAATGCTTTCAGAGGGGCAGCAGTATGTCACGGTTGCTCCAAGGCAAAGACATAGATCAAGGAAGCACCAGCCGGGTCTAACTGCAAGCCCAGGTACACTCCATGGGACTCCTTATGCAATGGATTTTAGGTGTTTAGGTGACTAGTGTTCTACGTCATAATACTTCCCTGACGATATTACATCACATGCATAGGTGTTTCTCCCAGGGTTCTTCCATCTGGGTAGCACGACTGGTTGATCGGGAGCACACTCATTGGTAGTTTCCAAGGTTTGGCGCATGCCCTACTTTAGCAGTTGTTGTTTTTCATTTCTTCACCATGTTATTGATGTATCCATGCATACACGTGTTGACGTGTAGTGCGGATGCTTGTAGAGGGGCAGTAGTCTTCCGCGGTTACTCCAAGGCAGAGACATAGACCAAGGCAGCACTAGCCGAGTCTAACTACAAGCCAAAGTACACTCCATGGGACTTCTTATGGAATGGATTTCAGGTGTTTAGGTGACTAGTTTTCTATGTCACAATATTGCCTTTACGATATTACATCACATGCACAGGTGCTTCTCCTAGGGTTCTTCCATCCGAGGAGCACGACTAGCTGATTGGGAGCACACCTATTGGCAGTTTCCAAGGTTTGGCACGTGCCCTACTTTAGCAGTTGTTGTTTTTGTTTTCTTCTCCATGTTGTTGATGTATCCATGCATACATGTGTGTTGACGTGTGGTGCGGATGCTTGTAGAGGGGCGATAGTTTGCCGCGGTTTCTCCAAAGCAGAGACATAGACCAAAGCAGCACCATCCGGATCTAACTGCAAGCCTAGGTACAGTCCACGGGACTCCTTATGCAATGGATTTCAAGTGTTCAGGTGACTAGTGTTCTGCGTCACAATACTCCCCTAACTATATTACATCACATGCACAGGTTCTTCTCCTAGGGCTCTTCCGTTCGGGGAGCATGACTGGTTGATTGGGAGCACACCCATTAGCAATTTCCAAGGTTTGGCACATGCCCTAATTTATCAATTGTTGTTTTTTCTTTCTTCGCCATGTTTTTGATGTATCCATGCATACACGTGTGTTGAAGTGCGGTGCGGATGCTTGTAGAGAGGCAGCAGTCTGCCATGGTTGCTCCAAGGCAGAGACATAGACCAAGGCAGCACCGGCTGGGTCTAACTGCAAGCCCAGGTACACTCCACGGGACTCATTATGCAATGGATTTCAGGTGTTCATGTGACTAGTGTTCTGCATCACAATACTACCCTGGTGATATTACATCACATGCACAGGTGCTTCTCCTAGGGTTCTTCCATCTGGGCAGCACGACTAGTTCTTTGGGAGCACACCCATTGGTAGTTTCCAAGATTTGGCGCGTTCCCTACTTTAGCAGTTGTTATTTTTGCTTTCTTCTCCATGTTGTTGATGTATCCATGCATACATGTGTGTTGATGTGTGGTGCGGATGCTTGCAGAGGGGCAACAGTCTATTGCAGTTGCTCCAAGGCAGAGACATAGACCAAGGAAGCACCAGTCGGGTCTCACTGCAAGCCCGGGTACACTCCACAGGACTCCTTATGCAATGGATTTTAGTTGTTAACGTGACTAGTGTTCTGCGTCACAATACTGCCCTGACAATATTACATCACATGCACAGGTGCTTCTCCCAGGGTTCTTCCATCTGGGGAGCACGACTGGTTGATTGGGAGTACACCCATTGGCAGTTTCCAAGGTTTGGCACATGCCCTACTTTAGAAGTTGTTCTTTTTTCTTTCTTCGCCATGTTGTTGATGCATCCATGCATACACATGTGTTGACATGCGATGCAGATGCTTGTAGAGGGGCAACAGTCTACCGCGGTTGCTCCAAGGTAGAGACATAGATCAAGGAAGCACCAGCCGGGTCTAACTACAAGCCCATGTACACTCCACGGGACTCCTTATGCAATGGATTTTAGGTGTTTAGGTGACTAGTGTTCTACGTCACAATACTTCCCTGACAATAGTACATCACATGCACAGGTACTTCTCCAAGGGTTCTTCCGTCCGGGGAGCACGACTAATTGATTGGGAACATGCCCATTGGCAGTTTCCAAGGTTTGGCGCGTGCCATAATTTAGCAATTGTTGTTTTTCCTTTATTTGCCATGTTTTTGATGTATCCATGCATACACATGTTTTGACATGCAGTGCGGATGCTTGCAGAGGGGCAGCAGTCTGCCACGGTTTCTCCAAGACAGAGACATAGACCAAGGAAGCACCAGCCGGGTCTAACTGCAAGCCCAGGTACACTCCATGGGACTCCTTATGCAATGGATTTTAGGTGTTTAGGTGACTTGTGTTCTGCGTCACAATACTACCATGACGATATTACATCACATGCATAGGTGCTTCTCCCAGGGTTCTTTCGTTCAGGGAGCACAACTGGTTGATTGGGAGCACACCCATTGCAATTTCCAAGGTTTGGTGCATGCCCTACTTTAGCAGTTGTTGTTTTTGCTTTCTTCACCATTTTGTTGATGTATCCATGGATTCACGTGTGTTGACATGTAGTGCGGATGCTTGCAGAGGGGCAGTAGTCTTCTGTGGTTACTTGAAGGCAGAGACATAGACCAAGGCAGCACCAGCCGAGTCTAACTTCAAGCCGAAGTAGACTCCACAGGACTCCTTATGCAATATATTTTAGGTGTTCAGGTGACTAGTGTTCTACGTCACAATAATGCCCTGACGATATTACATCACATGCACAGGTGCTTCTCCTAGGGTTCTTCCATTCGGGGAGAACACCCATTGGCAGTTTCCAAGGTTTGGTGTGTGCCCTACTTTAGCAGTTGTTGTTTTTTTTTTCTTCGCCATGTTGTTGATGTATCCATGCATACACATTTGCAGAGGGGAAACAGTAATGGATGTTGTTAACATATTGTTGTTGTCATGTCTATCTATATGCTAGGTGACTCTAGCATAAGAGGAGAAGCATCATCTTCAGCTCCACAGAATCCCGTATGGGAAGGATTTAAATCTATGTGACATAGAGCTTTCCACAGATAGTTCCATAATTTATGCTATGGATGAATGTGAATAGAGCATTCTCAGATGTGAAAATCTAGCATTTTGCTTCTAGCACCCCTGGATTATAGCCTTGAGGTAGCGCAATGATCATGAAATGGTTACTTCAAAATCAACCAAAAAATATTTCCCACACACTACAAGATGATCTTGATGAATAACAGCAACAAAAGCAAGTGTTGGAGGGTTAGCTCAAAGATAAAAATTCAGATTCTTGGAAAACTCTTTTTTATTGAGAAATTGTCATTTGCATTATAGTATCCGAAGGAGTATTCTATTTTCTGGACGTGGCATTTTTTATGTATATGTCTGCAACATACTCTTAAGCATAAGGGAAATAATCTTACTATAGGAAGAAAGTAGATATTGTATTGTCTCTATAGTTATTCCTATTGACAATTTATAATTCTGTCCATCTAAAATTCCATAGTATATTGTACTATAGTTTGCGATGGGCTAATGCATTCCTTGAATGAGAATAGAGAAGTTGGGGACAATGCTTATTGTTGATATGTTATAAAGGAGAGTGCAAAATAAGAACAATAGGATGTCAAATATTGATCAAACATTCAATCCATGCCTGGGACTTTCTAAAATATTCCACATATAGCATGCTGGCAGAGTTCTACGGGTAGAGTTTAATTATGCAGATTTTTATAGACAACCTACTCACTAATATTTACATCCTTGATTATATTTTAGCTTTTTTTAACTTCTTATGTTTAAAATTTATCAAATACATACCTTTCAGGGTCTTAAGTTGCACTTTCTTGTTGCTGAACTTGTGTTAACTCCATTACATGGTAGATTGACAGTTTCTGCAANGCTAGTTTATACTTGCTACAACTAGCATTTGATGGTAGTTTATACTTGCTTCTAGATGGCTATGCTTATAGACTTACTTTTTTCTAAACCTAATATCGCTTTGGAATTTAGGTTTGTTAAATTCAAATTATATTTATGTTGAATTCATACATAGTTAAGGAGTTGAAATCACTGGAAAGAGCATGTATTCAGCTAGCGAACCCATTGCAGCTGATACATCAGCTCTACATGCCAATATCATGAAGGACAAGATTGATGTTGATATTGTTTTAGAGATAAAAAACACTGTTGATGAGAACTGAAATACCCAATACGAGCAATAAATGCAACTATGAAGTAGATACATCTAGTCTCATTAAAACAACTATTGATGACAATAGAGCAGCCACCTCCAATCTTAAATATGAACATGAGGTTAAACTTTCATCTGTCAGTGGACCTACAAGTATGAATTATTCATTATTGGTAGAAGAAATGGAAGTTCCTAAAGGAAGGATGGCTGGAGCATCTAAATCAGATAATATGTCAAAGGATGGTGATCATATAGTAAAGGACATTAGAGTGGTAGTTGCAGTGGTAGTTTTGAAAATAGGGAATGTAAGATGGAAAGTCAAAGTTTTGATTCATCAATTCATGTTTCTAAACAAGCACTATTATCCTTCTCTAAAATAAAAAATTGTTGATTTTTTACATTTTGATTATTTTTATCATTCAAATATGGTTATGATTGCTCACAAAATTTTAATTTATATCTCTTGAAAAGGAATATTTCTAATGTATTAATTAATAATTACAGCATCAACTTAACCAAAACATAACATCATGATCACATCTCAACAATCCATTGAAAGTAAAAGATGATTGAAAATACTTTTCCTATTAATATTGATTAATGTTTTTTTATCACGGAAAAGATAAATAAAATTTTACGAAAAAAAGCTTTAGCTCATTATATTACTAAATGAACCACATTATTCATAGGCCAAAAAAGTTGTACATATATAGCATCAACATCAATGTCTGATAGAGATCATAAATCGTCATGTCTAGAAATAAACACATGTTTATGCTTATACACATACATATTTTCCTGCTATATGTATTAGCAAGTACCAGCAATATTGTGCACAACAAAAATGTAAACAGTAACCAAACTGTGCACTATAAAAAGTATCGGTAAGCATGCGAAGAGTATTCCATCTACTAACTTTCAGCAAAGAAAGGATCAACTAAGGTGTGGTATTGGGTCTAGCTCATTGATATTGTCATCATTCCCTTCCCACAAATGCCAACTTCCTTCACCAACCTGTAGCCCAATCTTAGAAAATTGATTTATCGACATGTTCCTTTCCATGTATATATGTCAATACGATATGTTCTGAAATAAGCTTCCTATTTTGATGAGTTCTCCATATAAAGGATTCAAAATGATGTTCTTTGGAGGATTTTCATTTTTAACCAATCTATAACCAGTATAAAATACCCATAAATTTGGAACTTTTGAACCCCTTTTGAGACAACCAAGATCATAACTAACTTGAGAGCCATCAGTTCAACTCGATTGTTGGTACTTCTCCCAATTCCAGCTGCAAACATGTACCAGTGAGTATCATGTATAGAAAATTCCCCCTAGATCCTCCCTCCATCTATTAACTATGTAAGGGCGGGAAATAAAGACATGATTTTGATTTTCAGATTATTCATTGCAGAGAGGACACCTACTTAGACCACAACCAAACTTTTTAATTAGATTATCCCGTACTAGGACCTTACCAAATGGTATATGACACAACAATTTGTGTTGGCAATATGGAATATGGCGTTATTGGCATTGATGTCAATATATGGTATGATGGATATTTGGTGAACTAATGATTGTGGACAGACACATCCTAGTTATGATCATTGATGGAAAAATAAGATGAGAGGCATATCCTTGTTGACAGAACCTTGGATGAGGCTGAAAGCTCTGTCAAAGCAAGTGGTAAAACTAGGAGACACTGTCTAAAAGAAGGGTGCTTGCAATAATAATGCAAAGACATAAATTGATAGGTTTTCTCAAAGACTTCTCTATGAGGCTCAAGACATGCCACTTCTTCAAGAATCTTTGAGTTTCTACAGGCTAGTGTGGACTAATTCTTAGAGCTGTGGTGCAACAATTACGTATTGCAACAAGACCAGAAGTTTGCACATAGGGGCTTTATGTGCTTTGCAATGTTGCAAAGCACATATGGGTTAATGCAATCTACTATTTTTCGAGGTGAGTTTCAGAAGTCATCTCCATATGTTGGTGAAGAATCCATTGCAATTTGGTGCATGAAGAACTCCCCAAGCCTTTTCTCAAACCGTGATCAAACTCCTTTTTTAGATGAAGAGGAGGAAGATATTCCTGATGATGTTGATGCTCCATGACTACTTGATCCAGATCCTGCCATTACCTCTGATTCCAGCCACATATGGGAAAGAACCTGACAAATTCCCTCCTCAACATCAGGACTGAGTGTACGGAAACCATTGAGGCGCAACCATGCATGCATCAACTCATGGGCCAGAATTGAGCCTGTTAATAATCTGGGAAGACCATAGAGAATGAGAATGGTTGTGACTTCACATATTCTAGTAATATTTATGGGTTCAGTGAACATGTCTAAGATCCGATTACCTCCAATCCTAGTCCTTCTAGCAATATTGCTAACAGTCTGTTCCTCTGAAAGGCATAGTCCTCTAGTTTCTAGCATGTGATGGCTTCCTTCCTTCTCACCCTGCATGGATTCATTCAATGCTTTCCTTTCAACCAGGAGCGTTGGAATTTGCTGGTCTATTTTCATATTCATGCCTTCATAAAATTCCCTAATTCAATGTAAAGTGGTTGGCATTCGTTTGTATCCATAATTGCTCAATCCAAGCACTCAAGACAGAGTTTCCGACCATCATCCAACTTAATATATTGTACATTCCTTGCCTCCATACGTTCACAACTGCAACATCGAGGAGTGTTATCATGTTCATGTGAAGGACAGTACCTCAACTGTCCCCAAAATGGATGGGCTCTATACTCAATTAAGCCAGCTCTATTTGTTGGGATAAAATGGTTGTAGACATCACATTTTGGATGGTAGATTTCCTTGTAACAGGATTTGTGGTATGGATCATTTCCTAACATGGAAAACTCATGTTCTGAAATAGGCTCGCCATAAGCATGACAACGAAAACACTGAGGATGCCAAACAGCTCCCATACAGCTCAAAAAGCGCCCATAGCATATCTCAGTATTGCCCCCAGCACAAATCTTGTATCCTGTAGGATAACCATGTGGTGAAGGATAGATAGAATTTTGAAATGAATGCGTAGGGAAGCCAATGTCCAAGCTTGCTTGTAGAGCTCTAGCAAGTTCTTCATCGTCGTCCACTTGAAAACTACCCCCTATGTTATTCGCCTTTCTTTGTTCTTATTTAGAGAGAGAAAGTGCAATAGCATGATCCAAATCCTCATTTCCACTATGTCCATGCCCATCCAACATACCAGAAGGCATATCCGAATATCTATTTTCATCTGACAATACTCCTTGATATTGCCCCTCTGATATCCTATGATTGGAGCCTTTAAAATTTGTATTGAGCCACTTCATGATGCGCGATTGTTTTTGCACATCACCCAGAACAATATGATCTGTACAAAAAGATTTACAAAATCAATGGGATTAAATGAACCTCTATGGGCCTCCTCCTGAACGCAAGGCACCCAACAAAAGTTAAACCTTGAAATCATGATTCAGAAGATCGAGAAAAACGCATAAGGAGTCCTGGAAATTGTTTGCATAGAAGATATGGTGTTTGCAGTGGATATGAGATGTGTAACAGTGAGGGCGTTTCAAATAAATTCAATTGGCGTAATACTCTAAAGCGCGGAAGATACAGGAGGCGTCTGATCATAGGATCGACGATTGTGATTTGTTTGCCCATTGGGATTTATCCCACATTGACTAGGAGGAATGGTTTATCTGGGTTTATATATCCCATTCTTTCATACTCTATTCGATGCATAGAGAAAAGGTATGGTGGGGGATCTGGTTGTTTGGAATCCACAAGAAGATCACTAGCTCGAAGCCCAGGACGACCTGTCAGGCCCCCTACCTTTTGCTACGCATGCAAAATCTGTTCGATGACATGGATGTTGACATGGGAAAGACACGTTGAGGCAGAATTGAGCCTGTTAATAATCTAGGAATACCATAGAGAATGATAATGGCTGTGACTTCACATCTTCTAGTAAGTTTTCTGGGTTCAGTGAACATGTCTAAGATCCAATTACCTCCAATCCTAGGCCTTCTAGCAATATTG
Source organism: Pseudotsuga menziesii (assembly GCA_001517045.1). Lineage (NCBI taxonomy): Eukaryota > Viridiplantae > Streptophyta > Pinopsida > Pinales > Pinaceae > Pseudotsuga > Pseudotsuga menziesii. The sequence continues at coordinate 120,524 of LPNX010595813.1, read as the reverse complement.
CTAACAGTCTGTTCCTCTGAAAATCAGAGTCCTCTAGTTTCTAGCATGTGATGGATTCCTTCCTTCTCACCCTGCATGGCTTCATTCAATGCCTGCATTTCAACCAGTAGCATTGGAATTTGCTGGTCTATTCGCATATTCATGCCTTCATAAAAGTCCCTAATTTCAATCTAAAGTGGTTGGCATTTGTTTGTATCCATAATTTATGAATCCAAGCACTCAAGATAGAGTTTCTGACCATCATCCAACTTAATATTTTGTACATTCCTTGCCTCCATACGTTCACAACTGTAGCATCAAGGAGTGTTATCATGTTCATGCGAAGGACAGTACCTCTGTCCCCAAAATGGATGGGCTCTATACTCAATTAATCCAGCTCTATTTTTTGGGATAAAATGGTTGCAGACATCACATATTGGATGGTAGATTTCCTTGTAACAGGATTTGTGGTATGGATCATTTCCTAACATGGAAAACTCATGTTCAGAATAGTCTTGCCACAAGCATGACAACGAAAACACTGAGGATGCCAAGCATCTCTCGTACAGCTCAAAAAGTGCCCATAGCCTATCTCAGTATTGCACCCAACACAAATATTATATCCTGTAGGATAACCATGTGGCAAAGGATAGATAGCAATTTGAGAAGAATGCGTAGGGGAGCCAATGTCCAAGCTTGCTTGTAGAGCTCTAGCAAGTTCTTCATCGTCATCCACTTGAAAACTGCCCCCTATGTTATTCGCCTTTCTTTGTTCTTCTTCATTGAGAGAAAGTGCAATAACATGATCCAAATCCTCATTTCCACTATGTCCATGCGCATCCAAGGTTCCAGAAGGAATATCTCAATATCTATTTTCATCGGACAATACTCCTTCATATTGCCCCTCTGATATCCTGTGATTGGAGCCTTTAAAATTTTTATTGGAGCCTTAGAAATTCAACCGCCATAATACTCTAAAGCGCATAAGATACAGGAGCCATCTGATCATAGGATCGACGGTTGTGGTTTGTTTTCCCATTGGGATTTATCCACGGGGTCTTCACTTGTTTACCAATATCCTATCACGTTATTTCATATTGTGGGTTTTAAAATTATAAAAAATCAAACCAATATATTGCAGGTATTGGGGGGATGAGGGGTTTAAGGTGGGGGTGGGTAGGGTGGTTTATAAGGATTGAGGTATAAAATGGGGTGGGGAGGAAGTTTTAAGTATTGGGAGGGGGTTTCAACAAAAAGATTTTGGGTCAATATCTCTCGAAATTAAGGGTATTCTTTAATATCCCACAATCGCACATGCTATGTGAGAGGTTCACTAAGTGAAGTCCCCATGGATTTATCCCACATTGACTGGGAGGAATGGTTTATATGGGTTTATATATCCCATTCTTTCATACTCTATTCGACGCATAGAGAAAAGGTATGGTGGGGGCTCTAGGTGTTTGGACTCCACGAGAATATCACCAGCTCGGATCCCGGGACGACCTATCAGTCCCCCTACCTTTTGTTGCTCGATGACATGGTGGTTGATATGTCAAAGAAACAATGGTTCGTTACTGTGTGAGGTGGCAGGCCATGTGGTAATAGTAAAGTGAATAAAAGATGAGGTGGAAAATGTGTACAATAATGTGTCGCTACAAACTCCTTTATTCTGCTACAAATCCCAAATTATTAGTTGAATATCATTCTTGTCTCAAAGGGGTAGAATTATAAGAGATTATATCGTCACCTCAGGAAGTCTATAAAATTATGTTCATCCAATCCAAGGATCTTGACCTATCCTGATCTTCTCCTATTGCCAATATCCCATGCAATCCAAACCCCAAAAGCCAAGATCAAAGGCTTCCACATGATGGAAACATTTTTAAGGACTTTCCTCTAGTTCTAAACCATTCTTTAGTAGTGAGGAGGTATATGTATTTATGGTGGACTAATTTAACCCAAAACACTTCACCTTTTAGACTCTCCAAACACCCTTTTTTGTTAAAGCTTTGGCCAAACATGAATGATGCTTCAATCCCCATCCCCCTCACCCCTGCCTCTTTTGGAAGAGCTATATTTTTCCAAGATACCCATGGATATGGTTTTTCTTCATAATTCTCTCTCCATAAAACTGAAACACGACTTCATTATGTAGTCCATGGTACCTATAAGGATGGTATCTATAAGGACATAAGCTAAGGATACCCAATAAACAATTGAAGCCTCCATAAAAAAATTCATCATAACTAATCTACCTCCCCTTAATAGCCACTTACTACACCAGAGGTGTAGCCTCTTATAAATTTCGTTGATGAGACATACCCAATCCTTTTGAAGATAGTCATTAGGATTGATAGCATTTCCCAAGAAATTTAAACTCAAATTAATGTCGACCATAACAAAATCAAATTAGGAGGTTATCCAATCAGTCGCCCCTTGATCAAGATTCATATAGGAAAAAGTAGATTTTCTTAAATTGCACATTATATATGTAGCTTCAATAAATAAATATAGTGTGTTCTTTAACTTAGTTATATCCCTTACGGATCCATTAAAAAAAAAAGATATCATCTACAAAAAGCATATGAGAAACAACAACATTTCCACCTATTCTGATCCCCTTAAAAGTCTCATTTCATCTAGCATGGTGAATTGCTCTACTTAGTCCTTCCATTATCAAGAAAAAGAGAAGTGGATCTAGGGGACACCCTTGCCTCAAGCCTCTCCCATACCTAAAAAAAATGAAGTTGCACCATTAAGCAAGACTGCAAAAGACATTGATTGAACGCAAGAGAGGATCCAATCTACAATATATAGATCAAAGCCAACCTGTAGCATAGCAATCCTAAGGTAGGTCCAATTGTCCCAATCATATGCTTTGGAGAATTCAATTTAATAATGAATGTAGGCTAAGTGCTTCATCTTGAATTTGTGTAAATCTTCAGGGGTAATCCCTATTGCATCATGAATATGGTGTCCTTCTAAAAAATCAAATTGTTCAGAGGACACAATTGTGGAAAAGATGCCCCTAATCATGTTTGTAATAATCTTGGCAATAATTTTATATATGCATTTACACAATGAAATTGATTTGAAATCCTCCATATATATGCATTTACACAATGAAATTGATTTGAAATCCTCCATATTGAAGAAACATGAGCTTTTGGTGTTCTTGTTATTCATGAAAGACATTTACATGATGTATGGTTTTCCAAAATTTACCATAAGCGATTGGGATGCAAAATAATAAGTTAGTCCACTAGACATTGAGCTGCTCTTTTCTACTTGGACGTTATATTCTTGATATACTCTTTCTTTTTTTACAAATTGCTTAGGTTGATTTGGAGTTTTTTTTCTTAATAAGGTCTCTTCTTATGCCAATGCCATTGTTCAGGATGTCAAACATTCCTCTCATCCAAAACACTAGTTACCATTTACAGAGAACACTAACAAGGATAGGCCTTTCATTTACATAATATTGAATATGTACAAGATAGATGCATTCTTAATGCAAACAATGCTGCAATAAGGTTTGAGTGTGAGGTCTGAGTATGCACTGATAGATACATTCTTGGCATCTAGTATCAGCAAAAACTCCTTGGCTTTAACTTGTGTTTGTGAGTTCCAGCGCCATCACATGTAGGCAGAAAAAATAAAATATATTAGGCTGAAAGAAGGCATTGGAAAAATTTATAATTGCTATCTAGTTATTTCGTTAGGGTTAGCATCACAAAGCAGTTGGCATTGTTGAAACACAAAGGGTAAAGGTATGACTATTCATTTAGTCAAATATTTGTAAGGTCAGATTTCCCTTATAATTTATTGACTAATGACATTCGGTTGAGTGTGCTTTCAAACCTATTAAATGTTGGGTGTGTGTCATATGATCTTTCCTCAGTGACTTGGATGGCTTCCTCTATGACCTAGAGGTGGAACTATGAGGTGTCGGTCTAGAATTTGATGGGAGAGACTTGTGCTCATGCCTTGGAGGAATAAAGAGAATAACACTTGGATCATTACAAATTACAGAAAACAAAGAGTTCAATTTCTCCCAATTTAAATAAATAAATAATTTACTCAATCCTACCTGAACCTTGTTACTTTTTTTTAGTTATTTGGTTTGTTGGATTATCTCCTTTGGCTCATGGGACGAATCCCCATTGGCTGTCATGTTGTCATAGTTGTAGAAACTACATGATTTTAAGTTGAAGCGTAGATTTTTGAATGATTATTCCATAAAACAACCCAGGCAGGAAAGGACCAATGATTTTACTAGTTGTGGACATAAATGTTGCATGTGTTAAAATTGCAAAAATTCTTGCAGAAAACTGTAAAAAAGCAGATTTTTTTTAGAGAAGAACAAGTGATTACATGCATATCAATGGCCTCAAAGTAGGAGACGAGGGTGTTGATGCATCTTTAAATCACTTGAGCTGCTTGGAGTTGAGAGATCAAGGAGAATCCTGAGAAGGAAAAAAAAATCCCTAGGACAGAACTTTGTAGAAGCCCTATTCTAAGGCTCTGATACAGGTTCATCTGAGCACCAAGTAGAGAGGATACTGTCGTAATTTACACACTTTTTATATACTCATTTAAATTATCTATAAATAGGAATGCAAAACTGTGGGAGAGAAATCAAAGTTTGACCAAGTCTTGAATAAAATGCAATAATTTAGGTGAGTGATCTATTTGGACCAAGTCACCTAACATTGCAAAAGATAAAATTCAAAATAGAAAATAGATACAGCTCAAAAGTGTACCGAAGTACAACTACAATAGATGTTCAAAGATACTCAATAGGCTAAGTCTCACCAAAGGCCAAAGTCAAATGATTCATATTTGGAAACAACTTGAGAAACCAAAAATGAGTAGCTAGTTGAACAACGACATGGCAAACTTAACAATAAATTGACATATTAAAGAATGTAATAATTCCTAATGGTATCTCAACAAGAAATAGAGCTTTAAAATGTTGTAAATAACTCAACATTAACTAGACATTAGGTTGGAAATAACTTGTTGAGGTTCCTCACAGTTGGTGAGACTTGCTAATCTATTGTTTTGCATCATTTGGTACTTCCAACCAAGGATGACAACTGGGATGACTATGGGAGCCAAAACAAAGTGGTATTACAAATAGGTAAGAGAATTTAAGGCAGATGTACCTGTGAGGAAGGTGAAACAATAACATTGACAGTAGGGTTCATTGTGAACCTAGCCCCTATCTTGGCCATCTGTCTCTTTTTTGGATTTACTAGCACTGGACTGTATATTGCTGTGACATGATGGGTAAACATATTTGGGAATTGGGTATTTTAAAGAATAAGTTAATGGCCTGTTTATTTCCTCCACTCGTAAATTTGCTGCAAAAATTACACTGGACTGGACCTTACCTATTCTCAGGTTGTTGCAAACCAACAAAACAAATCACACTGGACCTTACCTATGCTGAGGTTGTTGCAAACCAACAAAACAAATCTTAGTTTGCCAGATTTTTTAGTGTTTTAGAAATTACTCATTAATTGTTTTATCAATAGCATAAAAAGCTTCAATAAGCTTAGTTTTTTGTCCATTACATTAATTAGTCTTCTGTGGTCCTTTCCTGCCTATTCCATTCAGCTAGTTAAAAAGCTAGAGATGATTTCATGGGATGAGGAAACGAGCTGACTATTCAAATGGGGGGATAGGATAATGAGGGGATATCCTTGCGACCATGGGAAGGTAGAAGAAACGGGGGAATTCATTCCGGTATAATTAGAGCAGGAAACTGGGCTAGGGGAACAATGGTAAAGGTACAGCGATCAAAGCTATAGAAAACTAGGCTAGGCTAATTGGGAAAGCTACATATACTACTGCATTTGCCTTGGCTACTTCTGTCCCTGCTGGAAATGGCACTTATGCTGGTGATGGTTATAGTGCTAGGTACTATATATACTAATATACTACTCGATCTACTGGATTAACTGCTGAACAAACTATTGCTGCTGGTCTTGGATTTGCAGGTTTGTGGAGTTGGTTGCTGGCTGGGATGACAGGGATTGGCTGGATTTTCTTAGATAGCTGGGATCTGCTGAAATCTTATATATCTATGGCTTCAATCATAGAAGAAAGATCAGTTAAACGGATCAATAAAGGGATCTTGGGTGCTGTTATCCATAAATTAGCTAGGACATTAAAACACATAAGTCAGCTTATCATCATAATGCAACTACGGACGAGGTATGAAAGGGTTAATAATCCTTCCCCTCCTTTGTCGGGAAGAATCATTTTAAAAACCAGAAAATATGATCTTTAATTGGAAAATAATGCAAAATAGACATATTCAAAATAGATAGTAAAAATTAGCATGAAAAATAAACCAATAAAACACAAATCACTCTTAAATTAAAACAAAATAATAATAATTAAGTACATACTTACCATCAACCAACATTAAAAACTATCATGATAAAATGGCCTATAAAGCATGGATCAATTGAGCATGAACTGAAAGCATCCATAAAACACCCTAACTAATCTGAAGCATGAATCTCATGGCATCATATATAACATCATCACATTGCAGCATGGCATCATCAATAGCACAGGAAATGAAACATAAGTAGGACGTGAGATAGAAGTACTTTATTATTGATTGACTTATAATAAGGAAACATGTATCGAGAGCAATTAGCACACTCTATAACACGTGAATAAGCTCGAAGCCAAGTGTATCTTTGTCAGCATTCCTCTTCTAGATTCTACCTTCTAGATCACAAGCAATACAAAAGTTAAAACCACGCCATGCCATGCAGTCCACTCAATCAACCAATTTCCTAAAACTGTTGGATTGTAATCTATTGATTAACAGCGCATTTAATTTCCATCAAGAAACTATAAGCATTACAAGCATTACAGAAATTCCTAAATATTTCCTATCAGTGAAATATTCTTAACATTACAAGCATTACAGAAATTCCTAAAAATATTTTCTATCAGTGAAATATGCTTAAGCATTGAAATATTCCTAGAAATTCCTAAATATTTCCTATGAGTGAAATATTCTTAACATTAAAAGCATTACAGAAATTCCTAAAAATATTTTCTATCAGTGAAATATGCTTAAGCATTGAAATATTCCTAGAAATTCCTAAATATTTCCTATCAGTGAAATATTCTTGACATTACAAGCATTACAGAAATTCCTAAAAATATTTTCTATCAGTGAAATATTCTTAAGCATTGAAATATTCCTAAATATGTCTGATCATATGCATCTTGGAAATTATGGCTCTGATAGTAAGCATTGAAATATTCATAAACATTTCCGATCTCATGCATCTTGGAAATTAATTTTTTTTTTTGTGAAACTAAACTAGAAAATTAGTGAAACAGTTTTTATGCGTAAACCTACATTTCAATATTCTGCAATATCTTACCAGTAAATTAAGAGTTTGAAAAAAAATGTTTAAACCAAACGGAACTAGTGAAAAACCTCAATAGAGAACAGAAATTCGAGTCATCAGATGAAGAAAGAAGCAAATGATGAAAAAAGAACAACATCATAGACATTCAAGCAAAAAGGGAAAATTAATGAGTTCAAGTCATTAAGGATGAAGAAAAAAGAACAACATCACAGATATCCAATTTGCGTCATGCACTGGAAAACATTTATTTGAGCATTGTCTTTATCAGAAACAATTTGAGGCATTGACTGCAAAAAATTTATTTGAGCAGAAAGATTATTGCCCATAAGTAAGTTTTTTTAAATAGCATTTCAAAATACCTGGAATCCCACTCTTTGATATCCTGTTGAGAGGTCAATTTAAGACTGCCCTGATCCTCAATCTTCCAGATAGAGTCGCGTCTCCTTCGCCATTAGGAAAAGGCATGAAAAAACCGAGTGTTTTTGTCAACTTAGTAATCCACAATGCTCTGCTTTTCAGATGACAAAAGATGTCTTCTTTTCGCTCCTTAATAAATAAATAACAAATCAAATTGTTGGAAGTACACCCCCATCTAGTGAAGCAAGTAGAAATAGAGCCCGCATCCTTTCCCCATTTCCATTTCCAATGGTAGATCCTCCAGATAAATATCTGGCCATAGAGACAGAGACAGAGACAGAAACAGAGCTTCCAGTAGGATATCTAATTCCAGACACATATAAAGATCATATAAAACTTACCTTATTTCTGAATGGAAGCAGTTCCAGGGAGTGCCAGGGATGCCAGGTAGTACCACTGCATTGGATGGCCAGATTGCAGGGCTAGGTAGCGGCACTTGGCAGCCATCAGATGGCCGGAAAGCATGGCCCACTCCGCCACTTGGAAAACATTGGATGGTCAGATCGCATGGCCCTCACTGCGCCACTTGGCACCCATCAGATGGGAAAAATGCATGGCCCTCACTGTACCACTTGGGAACCATTGGCTGGCCAGATCGCAAGGCCCTGAGAACACCACTTGGAATGCACTGGATGGTCAGATCGGAGGGCCCTCATAACACCACTTGGCAGCCATCCAACGGCTCTCCAAGGCTTTCCGTACGCCCATATTCATCCAATCCAATCTTTTCGTACACCACTTGGTGGCAATCCAAGGTCTCCGTATGCCACTTGGTTATAGTGGCATGTGGAAACATAGGGAGGACCCGATACGAGGTTTTCTCACAATGATTAACGTAACGCCGGTTTGGGTGAAAGAGAAGATGACGGACAGTGAACATAGAAAGTGTTGATTACAAAGTTTTAATGGCAGCCTTTAAACACTCAATCACACGCTGCCTTGGATCTCCTAGGCCGTTGTATGAGGAGGGGGTGGTCCAACCACTTGTTTTTACCATATTACCCCCTCCCAAAGATCCTGATGGGCTCAGTTGGATAACGCACGCACCCTAGGAGGCAGTTTTGGGCATATTAGGTTTCCCAAGGTAGAATTAGCATAGTTAAAATGGCTACTAAAGAATTCAATTTGGGCTACTAAGGTAAGGAAATGGCATGGGATGAGTTTTCATGATGAGAGTGATGTCTTCCACTCCTCCAACAGTTTCAACACGTGGATGGACTCACATCCATCTTACCGGCATGATTTATTATTTTCTGGAGCATTTGGAGGCTCACAATTTCCTCAAAAAGGCATTATTTTGGCATTTAAAAAATTATATTATTTTATTGTGCCATGGAGACACAATAGGAGAGTTATTTAACACTCCCTAGACCCACCATGAGCTTTATTTATTTTTTATTGAGTGGGATCCCCTCTCATAGGGTGATTTGGTCCATTTTTATATTATATTATTGTATTGATCCATGAACTCTATGTTGAGCTCATCTCAACCATTGATTAGAACATTTTATTCTTTTAATCTTAGCCACCCATTTGAAAACTGGTCATGATTTTGGTTCTCTCATTCTTATTTAAAGGAGAGAATTTCTCATTTGTAAGGGGTCTTTTGGCTCTTGGATCTGGATAATAGAAAACTATTTTTGCCAAAATTCTTGGATCTCATTTGCATCTGGTGTTCTTAGATGGTGATTAGAAAATCTATTGCTTCCTAGCATTTGGGTATTTGTTGTGAGATCTATATTTTGTGGAAACATTGTCTTGTCTACAGGAGGGTGACTTCAACTTGGGTGTTTTTGCAGTGGCTCATCAACTCACTTGGATTCGCTTTGCTTGTATCAAGGGGTTTTCATTAGCATCTTTGTGATCTATGATTTCATCTTGCTATTTTTCTGTAGCATTTGATCTTCTTTCTTGACGCATAAAATCTGATATGGTTGGCATTTGTTGTGCAAGAGAGAGGGCACATTCCCTTCCTTGGGAAAATCATTTTACATAGAAGCTTCCTCAAATGTTCTCAAATTGATTGAGACGACATAGATCATCATCATCAAGGCATCTACAAGGTTTTCAAGGTAAGATCTACGGGTTGGTGCTTCTTTTCTAGAACTCAATCCATTGGCATCTTCATTTTCATGTTAAAACCCTAAATATTAAAAAATAAAAAATATTATGAATCAATCCGCTTGATCTCGGGGCAAACCATTTCTGGGTTTTGTAGATCGAGTCAAACCCTAAGTGGTTCTTCAAAAATGTTTTGCTAAAGTGACTCCATTTGGCCCAAATCCCAAGGCACTGTTCTCTAAGCCCTAGCGCTACCCCTCATGTTGCCTCCTCTTGCAATTTGATCTTTTCTTTGTGTCTCGGGTGCTTTGACACTATCATACCTTCTTTCAAGTTCACCCCATGGTACTAGATATCCCCAATCCTATTCTTACCCTCCCTACGTTGGTCACGTTTCCCAAGGCAAAGGATATCTTCATCTTTTGCTAGTACTACTTGATCCCGGATCTAGTAATAGGCTCATAGCTCACTTGTATTTTGAAATTGGATCAAATTTCACATTTCATAGACCCCTGATCCAAACCCTAATTTACCTTGTGACTTCATCCATGGATCCAGGGTTTAATCCACCTTACACCTTACGTACTTCAACTTCATTTGATTTGGTCTGATATCTTCTGTCAGGAGTAGATCTGGGTCTCCCCCATTGTTTTCTTGGGCTAAGACAACATCAAGTGAAGATTGCCTCGATTGGCGTGACAACCATCCTTTTCGGAGTCGAGGCTATCTTGGTTCCACCTCTTTATTTTCCCATCCTTCTACCATCCATCCTAGATCCACATCATAGAGGCAACTACAAGTTTGGTGATAACAGGATTCAAATGTTGTGAATTGACCCTAGTATTTATGTATCACATGTTCATGGTGATACCTTGATTGTGTCTTTGTGTGTTGATGATTTAGTCATAACTAGCAATAATGTCAATCTTATTATGGGTTTGAATACACAACTTGCATAAACCTTTGAGATGACTGACCTTGGTCATTTGCATTTATTTCTTGGCATTCAAATTTTGTAAATGGATGATGGCATCTTTCTTTCTCAACCTAAATATGCCTTGGATATTTTGAAATGATTCAAGATGGACGTAGGATTGTAAGTCCTATGCTACACCTTATCAGTCGAGAGTGAAGTTGTTGAGAGACTGCGACTCTCCACAATTCAACACCACTCTTTATCAGCAATTGAGTGTTATCCTGATTTCTTTCATGCACTGTTCACTGGATCTCTCCTTTGTTGTTAGTGTGGTTTCCAGGTTCATGCCAGATACTCGTGAAATCCACTAGAAGGCAACAAAGTGGATTGTTAGTTACATTAAAGCTACTTATCAATATTGTAACAATACATACCCACTAGTTGGATTCACTAATTCTAACTGGGGTGGTGACATTGTCGACCGAAAGTCTACTTCTGGCTATGTGTTTCAACTATAAGCTTTAGACCCTTGGTTTGGTCAATTAAGAAACAAAAGATAGTCTCTCTTTCGACTACAAAAGTCGAGTATTGAGGCATTGATAACGTAGGAATATAGGCAATATGGATCCATCAGGATCTCGACAAGCTTGGATTTCTTGATCAGGCCTCCATTGTTATTTACTGTGATTATCAGGGTGTTATTCAAGTTGTTTATAATCCTATTTCTAACAGCAAGATGAAGCACATTGAAATTCATGTCCATTATTTGAAATAGTTGATACATGAGAATGTTGTTTCACTTGTTTATTGCAGAACAAATGATCAGGTGTTGATATCTTTATGAAGTCATTACCAAAAACTAAGTTTGTGAAACTTCAGGCTATGATCGAACTTCGAGAAGCTGCAACTATTGGGGGTGTTCAAAACAAGTAATTTCATCTCCTGGATCTCCAGAGCATTGTGCTAATGGGGGTGGGTGGGTGTTGTAACGTAAAGTCTTGGTGGTTCATCACACCTCTAGATCTTCTAGAGACAATAAGTTGTTAGGCGACAAGTGACTAGTGGAGTGGTTAACTAGAGTCAACGTAGCAACTAAACAATCAGTTAAATAAATGACCAAATGGTTGACATGACCATAACCGACACAACTACAACACCTGGCTAAACTTTGAGACGTTGTGGGTTTTGTGGAAACGGTTAAGCCCAACGACCCCTATTTGTGGACTAGATCCTCCTTACTTCCAGGTATTGGATAGATCTAGAAACTATAAATACGGGACCCTTTAAGTTGTCTAACATGACAATTATGATCTGATATGTATTCCATACTCATTATGCATTGCGATGTTTTGATCATAATGGGTTGTGCTTAAGTGCTTCAATGGTGTCTTTGGACACCACCTCATATATTGAAATAATGTTCCCTTCTTGTCTTCTTTTTTTGTTTAATATTTTAAGGTTGAGAGGTTTCCCAACAACATTTACTAATTCACTCACTAAAAATGAGAATGCAAACTACATATTATCAACAAAAATGCAAGAAAACCAACAAAAAGAGAGTATTAAACAAGCAATTATTTTCTTCCTTTTACAAAATGAAACCAATCAAGTACTCACTAAAGCACCATATATAGGCCAAAAACTCCTAAATAAAGACCTACAACCTTCTGAGTAACTTTAGATGACCAAATGCAACAATAATCAATGCAAAAAATGCAAAACAAAGCAAAAACTCGTCTTTCCTAAGCCACATACACTTGTTTCCAAACAAAGGTGTGTGCACACACACCTATTAGGAAGGATAATAACATGTGTCTTTCCCAAGCCACATACACTTGTTTCCAAACAAAGGTGTGTGCACACACACCTATTAGGAAGGATAATAACATGTGCATGCTCTTATGCGTTCTAGAGAGAGAGTGTGCTTCCTATAGGTATTTAAAAAGTTTTAAAACCTCAAAAAAGTTAGAATCCTTTGTTTTGAATCAGTGCAAGGGATTATTCTACAAATAGATAGGCTTAAAAAGACTCAAGCAAAGACAAAAAACAATCCTAAGGAGGCCTTACAAAGGAGAATTCAAATAATTAGTCCTCACTGAAGTCATGAGTTCTGTAGTGGAGATAAACCCACAAATAGTTAGGGATGGCTATCACAAAGAAAATGTAGAGACAACTACTCAAACTCCTATAGGATTACTAACTTACATCCATACAATCAACCAAAGAGACAAGAAAAAGGCATAGTCATTCAAGAGATATAATATTAGGTATATGGATGCTATAGGTTTTCCTATAGCTTCCTCCCATGCATGAACTCCAAAGCACTCCTCTTGATTAATCTTGGAACTTGCACACAAGAAATACAAACCCATTCTCAAATCTTATGGAACATATAAGCATGAATTAGTTCAAAAAATAAATTTAGCATAAAAAAACTAATTATCCTATCAGGAAGACTAACCCCTTTATACCAATAAGAATAAAATTGAACATTGAATTGGGGGATGAGATAAATCTATTAATGAATAAAAGAACGACAAGTACAAATATCACCAAGATCTTGTTGTTTACGCCATTGGAAAGCTTGCTTAGGTCCTTATGAACCTAAGCTACTAATGCCTTGATCCTCCCAATCCTTCAAACTCCTTTTTGAGCACAATATGAGAGCCAATCATGAAAGCAGACCTCATTAATCATGAAAGCAGACCTCATTGATCAAAAGATAATGAAATATCAGAAACAAGGGTTTCTGAGGGGAATGGACATAAAAACTAAAGGATTCAAGACCAATTATTCTAGCATAAACTTAGTATGAGTACTTGATGCCC
>LPNX010595813.1:72136-103957 GCA_001517045.1 Pseudotsuga menziesii | reverse complement strand
CATTTCTGGTTCCGATTATTGCCAATTCATGAGTAATTTGTTAATAATTCTTTGATGATTTTGATTCCTAGTTCCTAGATCATGTGCAAGAATTAATACCTATATCATCCACAAATTTCTTATTTATATATTATTGGTCATGGTTGAGATAGCGAGAGAGTGGTTTTGAGGAGATACACCAAAAAAAGTACTTTTCCAACCATTTAGTTTCGCTAATTTCAAGGTTCTTTATATATATATTTTTGGTATATTTTCAACACATGCTCGTTTCCTTGTAGTGGATCAAGGTGTGTGTGCCCTCAAAACCATGCTTCTTTTAGTGAAAAATGTTATGAAAAGAGTTGGTAGGTTATTCTGTGGTGGGATCATCACTTATGAATGGCTCAAACATTTGATTTAGGTCCTGTAGCAACTATTAACAACTCTTTATATGACATTAGGGACATTTGAGATCAATTAAGTACAATTAGATGCCAATAGCGATGCGATTTGATACCATTAGGGTACTCAAATGCCATTAGGTTCATTAGGATACCATTGAGGTAACTAAACTGCTAGATGCCATTAGGTTCATTAGGGTGCCATTGAGGTAACTAAACTGCTAGATGCCATTAGGTTCATTAGGGTTCCATTGAGGTAACTAAAGTGCCAATTAGTGTTATAACAAAAGATAGAGTTATTCCTTAAGTGCTAACAATCTCCCAATCAAACAATCTCCCAAGAGTATCCTTATGCATAATCTCCTAAAGAGTATCCTTATGCATAATATCCTAACAATGTCCTCTATGGATAACACAACATTGCAGGAGTAAAAATTTTAATATTCTACATATTTTCTTATTATATGCATCCTTGCAATTAAAGTTTACAAACAAAAAAATATCTAAAATAAATCCAAAAGATGAATGGAAACATGACTATTAACGTTATTCAAATAGAAAACATGTTGTACATAAAGCACACAGATAAAAATAATTATCATTAAAACAAAATACAAAATAGACATCCAACAAAGAATACAAGGTCATAAATAGAAAACATGTTGTACATAAAGCACACATATAAAAATAATTATCATTAAAACAAAATACAAAATAGACATCCAACAAAGAATACAGGGTCATAAATGGTAGGAATCATCATAAATCTTGGAAATTTGAATTCTGATTTACAATTAATCCCTAGGGAATCGTTTAGTGCATTGAGATTAAAAGAAAAAGGACAAATCAAGGATAATTTTTGTCGTTCTTGACCTTTCATTTTGGACTTTTAAAGAAAATATTAGTGTTTAGTTTGATGAAGATGTTGAGGTATATATGCTTTTATAAGATAGTTTTTGCACCCATTGTATAGTAAACTACAATGTAAATGCAATATGCACATGAAAACCATAATTTACATCCGGCAATCCAACTTTTGATGTGTAGTAGTTTTTGAAGTGTTACTTGGCTACATTTCAACTACATGAAAACCATAATTTACATCCCGCAATCCAACTTTTGATGTGTAGCAGTTCATGAAGTGTTACTTGGCTACATTTCAACTAAGGGCTATGCATAGGAAAATGATAGTTACAATAAATCACAGATCTTAGGAAATAGAAAACAACAATGCAAAACTAAATTTCACACTTTCCTAAAATTGTAGACTATCACCTAAAATTGTAGACTCTCATTAGCAATGTATTATGTATGTAGATTAACATCTACATTCAACTTCTATTTAAATCAAATAAAATGAGATAAACCATTCCAATATTCTGTTAAATTACATTATAAAGATTACACATCATTTGTAAACGGAAACCAAAAAAAAAAGGAATCAACCTCCATCAATGTTGTTCAGACTTGTAGATTAGCATTTCTCATCACCTTGGTAATATTCCAACTCTAACGGTGCTAAGATATCAACAAATGCATTTCTCATCACCTTGGTAAAATTCCAACTCTAAGGGTGCTAAGATATCAACAAATGCAGTTAAAACAAATCACACATGATTTATAACTCAATCACTTTTTTTGGGGTTGCAATTCCAACTCTAAGGGTGCTAAGATATCAACAAATGCAGTTAAAACAAATCACACATGATTTATAACTCAATCACTTTTTTGGGGGTTGCAGTGTATTCTACTAATAACCATGGCATCTAATTTCCATGGGTAAGATGCTATTTAGTTTTCATGGGAAAGATTCCAACTCTAAGGGTGCTAGGATATCAACAAATGCAGTTAAAACAAATTACACATGATTTATAACTCAATCACTTTTTTGGGGTTACAGTGTATTCTCCTAATAACCATGGCATTTACTTTCCACCATGGATAAATTAAGGTATTCTACTAATAACCATGGCATTTAATTTCCGTGAATAAATTAACAATGGCTTTAATTGCATGATGAAAATTAAAGTTCATAAATAAGATATACATAATTTCATTAATTGCCAAAAATAATGATAGTAGAGAAAAAGAATACATAAAAGTGTGAAATAATTAGAGACAAATAAAGAATATACAATCCACATGGAATGCAAAGACGGAGCTAACTAGAATTAGCACCAAGAAGAAAATGAAAAAGATTAAAATGTATAACCTTTCTTATCATCTCCTGAGTACTCGACCTTTAAGAATTAGCACCAAGAAGAAAATGGAAAAGATTAAACTGTATAAACTGTATAACCTTTCTTATCATCTCCTGAGTACTCGACCTTTAAGAATTAGCACCAAGAAGAAAATGGTGGAATCCAAGCTGGTGGTCTTACTTAGTGCTGGTTGAGGAAACGAGTCGGCTATTCAAATGGGGGGCTAGGCTAATGAGGGGATATCCTTGCCACCATGGGCAGGGAGAAGAAATGGGGGAATTCATTCCCGTATAATTAGAGCAGGAAACTGGGCTAGGGGAACAACGGTAAAGGTACAGTGATCAAAGCTATATCAAAGCGGGTTAGGCTAATTGGGACGGGTAAGCTACAGATACTATTGCCTTTGGTGCTCTAGCTTTTGCTACCCGAGCTATATTTGCCTTGGATACTTCTGTCCCTGCTGGAACTGGCTCTTATGCTGGTGATGGTTATAGTGCTAGGTACTATATATACTAATATACTACTCGATCTGCTGGATTAACTGCTGAACCAACTATTGCTGCTGGTCTTGGAACTGCAGGTTTGTGGGGTTGGTTGCTGGTTGGGATGACTGGGATTGGCTGGCTTTTCTTAGATAGCTGGGATCTGCTGACGTCTTATATATCTATGGCATCCATCATAGAAGAAATATTAGTTAAACGGATCAATAAAGGGATCTCGGGTGCTGTTATCCATAAATCAGCTAGGAACATTAAAACGCATAAGTCAACTTATCGTCATAATGCAACTACGCACGAGGTATGAAAGGGTTAATAATCCTTCCCCTCCTTTGTCGGGAATAATCATTTTAAAAACCAGAAAATATGATCTTTAATTGGAAAATAATGCAAAATAGATTTATTCAAAATAGATAGTAAAAAATAGCATGAAAAATAAACCAATAAAACACAAATCACTCTTATATTAAAACAAAATAATAATAATTAAGTACATACTTACCATCAACCAACATCAAAAAATATCATGATAAAATGGCCTATAAAGCATGGATCAATTGAGCATGAACTGAAAGCATCCATAAAACACCCTGACTAATCTGAAGCATGAATCTCATGGCATCATATAACATCATCACATTGCAGCATGGCATCATCAATAGCACACGAAATGAAACATAAGTAGGACATGAGATAGAAATACTTACCCTAACTAATCTGAAGCATGAATCTCATGGCATCATATAACATCATCCCATTGCAGCATGCAATCAGCAATAGCACAGCAAATGAAATATAAGTAGGACGTGAGATAGAAATACTTTCCTATTGATTGACTTATTGATTGACTTATAAGAAAGAAACATGTATCGAGAGCAAGTAGCACACTCTATAACATGTGAATAAGTTCGAAGCCAAGTGTAGCTTTGTCAGCGTTCCTCTTCTAGATTCCACCTTACTTAAAAAACAAACAAACAAACAGATCACAAGCAATACAAAAGTTAAAACCACGCCATGCAGTCTACTCAATCAACCAATTTCCTGAAACTGTTGGATTGTAATCTATTGATTAACAGCACATTTAATTTCCATCAAGAAACTATAAGCATTACAAGCATTACAGAAATTCCCAAATGTTTCCTATCAGTGAAATATTCTTAACATTACAAGCATTACAGAAATTCCTAAAAATATTTTCTATCAGTGAAATATGCTTAAGCATTGAAATATTCCTAGAAATTCCTAAATATATCCTATCAGTGAAATATTTTAACATTACAAGCATTACAGAAATTCCTAAAAATATTTTCTATCAGTGAAATATTCTTAAGCATTGAAATATTCCTAAATATATCTGATCATATGCATCCTGGAAATTATGGAGCCTGAAAGTAAGCATTGAAATATTCATAAACATTTCCGATGTCATGCATCTTGGAATTTTTTTTTTTTGTGAAACTAAACTAGAAAATTAGTGAAACAGTTTTTATGAGTAAACCTACATTTCAATATTCTTCAATATCTTACTAGTATATTAAGAGTTAGAAAAAAAATGTTAAAACCAAACGGAACCAATGAAAACCTCAATAGAGAACAGAAATTCGAGTCATCAGATGAAGAAAGAAGCAAATGATGAAAAAAGAACAACATCACAGAAATTCAAGCAAAAAGGGAAAATTAATGAGTTCAAGTCATTAAGGATGAAGAAAAAGGAACAGCATCACAGATATCATTGCAAAATAGCATTGCAAAATACCATTGAACTCCTGGCAGCCCACTCTTCGATATCCTGTTGAGAGGTCAATTTAAGACTACCCTAATCCTCAATCTTCCAGATAGAGTCGTGTCTCCTTCACTGTTAGGAAAAGGCATGAAAAAACCGAGTGTTTTTGTCAACTTAGTAATCCACAATGCTCTGCCTTTCAGAGGACAAAATCTATCTTCTTTTTGCTCCTTAATAAATAAATAACAAATAAAATTGTTGGAAGTATGCCCCCATCCAGTGAAGCAAGTGGAAATAGAGCCCGCGTCCTTTCCCCATTTCCATTTCCAATGGTAGATCCTCCAGATAAATATCCAGACATAGATACAGAGATAGAGACAGAGCTGCCAGTAGGATATCTAATTCCAGATGCATATAATGATCATATGGAAGCAATGCCATAGAATGCCAGGGAGTGCCACTGCATCGAATGGCCAGATGCAGGGCTAGGGAGCAGCACTTGGCAGCCATCGGATGGCCGGAAAGCATGGCCCACTACGCCACTTGGCAAACATTTGGCAAACATCGGATGGCCAAAATGCATGGCCCTCACTGCGCCACTTGGCACCCATCGGATGGCCAAAATGCATGGCCCTCACTGCGCCACTTGGCAACCATCGGATGGCCAAATCACAGGGCCCAGAGAACACCACTTGGAATGCACTGGATGGTCAGATCGGAGGGCCCTCCTAACGCCACTTGGAAGCCATCCAACGGCTCTCCAAGGATTTCTGTACGCCCATATTAATCCAATCCAGTCTTTCCATACGCCAGTTGGCAGATTTCCATACACCACTTGGTGGCAATCCAAGGTCTCCGTACGCCACTTGGTTATAGTGGCACGTGGAAACATAGGGAGGACCCGACACGAGGTTTTCTCACAGTGAATAACGTAACACCAGTTTGGGTGAAAGCGAAGATGACAAACGGTGAACATAGAAAGTGGTGATAGGAAAACACAGCAGAAAGTGGTGATTACAAAGTTTTAATGGCAGCCTTTAAACACTCAATCACACGCTGCCTCTGCCTCTCTGCTTCTAAATCAAATATGGAAAGACATATGTGAACAAAAAACCACGTCCCCGAAATTAAATGGTAATTAAAAGTCTGTTCATTGGTTAACTAATCAAAATTCCCAAACAAAGTAAGTCTCCACATCAATTTATAATTTACAGACCATTTCCTCACATTCACATTCATTCAAACAGGAGGCAAAATGAAGGCCACAGAAGAAAGTACTAACCTCGGCGTATTCATTCGTATAACAAGCTTCTCATATTCATTGTTTATTGTTTATGTCCAACGAAGAAGGGATTGTTTATTGTTTATTCATTCCTCCATTTCTTCTAGAAAAGCTGCCATTTCATAGGTAAAGAATCCAATTATAAAACTAAGAAGTAGTGTCTGCCATTCGTTTTATGCAGCACTCAGTCAGGGAATACCAGAATAGGTTGGCAAAATTTCTAGCTGCGCGAGTTCGATTCTCTACCCTGACTATATTTCGAGTTCGATTCTCTCGGGGCCACGGTGAAATTGGGGTTCCAGTAAGCATGGAATCTGACAATCCTAAGAAATAACACAATGAAAATTAACACGATTTATTCAATGCAAATGCAGTTACAAGAAGCCAACAAAGCAGTAATTCGAAAATTAAGCACAGTGACCACATTGTGAGAGAGAAATATATATATATATATATATATATATATATATATATATATATATACACAATACTCAGGCAACCCCTAGAATAGGAATAAAAACCTGGCTATATTTCGAATCCCATGTTGACTGGTGAAAAACTCTCGGGCCACGGTGAATTGGGGTGCCATCAAGCACGGAATTAGAACCTGACAAGCCTAAGAAATAACGCACACAATGAAAAACACGATTTATTCCATGCAAATGCAGTCACAAGAATCCCAATAGAAGCCACAGTGACCAGTGCACATGGGTGTTCTCTTGGTGGTTGCCTCTCCTTCTCCATTTGTGTAGAAGGCTGCAAAACCATGATCTCCTCGTGCTCACAGGAACATAACATAACTGGACAATTGGTGCATCAAGTCCATTATCCACCATTCAAACCCGCCGACTCCTCGTCGAAGTGTGCGAACGTGTCTAAAGGACTTCGCACATAAGAAAAGTGTGTCAGTGTGGAGGCATCCAACAAAAGGTGGATATATAAGCTTCAATGTATTTTAATTGCTATTAATTTCAGTTTCAATGTATTTTAATTGCTATTAATTTTTTATTCCCTCTACTACCAAAGTCCTTTCAAAAGTTTTTCATGCGGTGATCCCAACAAAAAGCCTTGTTGATGAGATTGTGGTGAAGGTTTTCCTTTTAAGATTATGGTATCTAATTTTTTATTTTCAATTATATTTATAAGATATATTTTATGAATATATTTTATGAACGCATGCTCCATGAATAATAAATAGATATAATAAATAGATAAAGAATTTTGTTATGGATAAGTTTCATAAGTGAACTTGGGATAAAAGGATAGGGAGAAAGAAGAAGTGTTATATTGAATAGTTTAATCTCCCTTATAATCATCATCAAAAATCACACATAGGGGGAATATATATTGGAGAGCCAAAATTATTATTGCTCAATTAAGAACTAATCCCCATCAACTTCATTGTGAGACCGGGCATTGGAAAAGGAAAACAGAAGCTTGGGAAGAAAGGGTGTGCATTTTTTGCACCTATAGGAAAGTGGAGACAAAAAATCATTTCATTTTAGAGTGTGAAGCCTTCAAAGACTACACAAATAGCAATGCAAACATCTTCATTGCTAGCTCTTGTGATAAACGATTAAGCGAGAGGGTCATGAAGAAATTGGGGGCCCTCATTTGCAAGTTGAATAGGAAAAGGGTTGAAATGCATAAATTACTTTGTGAGGCGGTATGTCCCATAGGCTATTTTTAGTCTAATGGACATTAAAATTTATTCTTCTTCTTCTAAGAGGTGTATTTGGTTGGTAAGTTTTTTCATTGGTATTTCTCACATAATTTTTTAATGAAGTGTAGAAAAGTCATATTGGGTGTGTACCAAATTATTTCTTTTTGGCTTGTGGCTAATTGGCATTCATCTTTTGAAATTCATATTCACTTCCTCGATTTGTTTTTTGGATGCATTTTCTTGGATTTGTGCTTCTTGGTTCTCCAGTAGATTGTTATGATTCTGAATCTTTTCGATTCGTTCATCTTGCGACTTTTTTTCAATTTCTAACTCCTTGATTTGATTCACGGGCACTCCACTTACTGAACATCTCACATAGCACATGCGATCGTGGGATATTAAAGAACACCCTTAATTTCCAAAGATATTGACCCAAACTCTTTTTGTTGAAACCCCCTCCCAATACTTAAAACCTCCTACCCACTCCTTTTTATACCTGAATCCTTATAAAGCACCCTACCCACTCCCACCTTAAACCCCTCATCCCCCCAATACTTGTAATATATTGGTTCAATTTTTAATAATTTTAAAACCCACAATATGAACTAACGTGATAGGATATTGGTCAACAAGTGAATCCCCCGTGATTTGATTTTGTAGTTCCTGAGTACGATTATTTAAAAGAATCATTTTATTCTTGCTTTTCCACTATTTTTCCTTCGAGGTCTTCACCGGAGTGTTCCCTCTTGCTACTATTTTCAATTTTTTTTATTTTTGTAGTCATTGTTTTGTTATGATTTCTTAATCTGAAAATTTCTTCAAAATTGTTGGATATTGTTTTATTACTCTTTGCGATCTCCAGCTTGCGTTCCTTTTTAGAGTCATATTTTGTTGTTGAAGAACTTTTATCTATTGTCGACACTGGTCGACCACTGATTCTTGATCTTCTAATTTCTATCATATGTGCATCAGTTATTCATCTTTGTCGTTAACGATTTTGTTCAAGCGTATTATTTCTGCTTCGTAATCACTTTTTTTTCTTTATATCTTGATTTTTTTTGTCTCTGATTGAAATCACTTTCGTCTTTTAATTTCTCAGTTTGGGCAAACAAATTTTCTATATGATTTTTTTGGTCGAATTTTTTTTGTTCCTTGCGCTCTTTTTGCATCTTATGTATTCTAATCAATAATTCCGATTTCATATTCATGTCTTGTAACTCTTCATTGTCTTTTCGATAACGTTTTAACTTGGCTTCTAATTTCTCTATTTGTAGTCATAAACCAGATTCCATGATCTCTGATTTCTTCGACACTAGATGATGAAGGTCTTCGATTTTCAATTTTGTTTTCTTTTGACTATTTCTTCAACAATAATTGGTCTTCTTCGTTAGGTTAAATAACTTTTTGTTTTGACAATAATAATTATTGTAATTTTCTTTTTATAATAATTATTAATTAATTAATAATTATATTAATGTTTTTATAAACCTCATATATACAGTTTAAATAATAATTAATTATTAAATAATGTTTTATTATTATTTAATATAATAAACAATTTAAAATATTATAATATAATATATTATAATATATTATGAAACATATATTATATAATATATGTATTTTGTTTGTGCAGGTTGGAAGGCTGCGTGGGTGAGGTGGACGCGCAGAAGGCAGGGAGGCGAGGATGAAGTTGGCATGGTGTAGAGTTCGCGTGGAGAGGAAAATGGAGGAGTGGATGGGCTGGAGAGCAGCAAGGAGGTGGCAGTGGGAAGGGAAACGTGAGGGGGTCGATGGAAGGGGAGCTGGAGCGGGAGGAAGAAGGCACAAGGAGGAGGGGACTGTGTTGGCATATGGAGGGGTGGTAGGAGGTGGAAAAAGGTGGATGGCGGTGAAGAAGGATGGGGAACAACAACGTGGGGGTGTGCAGAAGTGAAGGGTGGACGCGTAGAGATGGGAGGAATGCTCAAGGGGTGGAAGGAGTGCGTGGAAGGGAGAATAGAGTGGGCGGTTAAGGAAGGTGGAGTAGCAACGTGAGGGAGATGGGATGCGGAGGATGGTGCAGCTCAGATTTCATTTTTTTTTCTTTTTTCTCTCTCTTCAAATTTGCAGCAGCATTCTTCAAATTTGCAGTGGATATTTCTTCAAAGAATTTTTTTTTAAATAATAATTTACTTTTTTTTTGCTCAATTTGAAATTTGAAAATGGCCAGAAGCCAATACAAGTCAAATACCAAGTGTACAGAGAAACCTAAAATTACTCAGATAAAATCTAAAATTTTGGCTAAAATCCAGAATGAGCACAAGCCTGAGAAAGGGTTCGCTCTTATACCACTTGAAGTGAATAATTATTTGCTCATACAATATTATTCACTAGAACACCTGGAATATTCGATAAGCCACAAGGAAAGTATATATTAATGATAGGATGAAAGAAGATTACAATGGTGGATAACCCCCCTATTAAATAAGGCTTGGGAATTGTGAATGAAAGGTCATGTCCTTTCATCTTAAGTATAATTAATTATGTTTATTATTGAGTATTTAATTATATTTATTTTATGTTTGTTACATCTATATGCCATGTGTCAATATCTCTATGGTACCAACACCTCATATGCCTCATGGACCAAGGTTCTATGGTTCCATGTGTTAAGATATCTATGGTACCAACACTGCATATGCCATGTGTTACAACTCATGAATATTTGCCCCACATAGCATGGTTCATCAGTGTAGGTGGGATCATTTATATCGTGTCAAATGTCAAGACTCTACGGTTTCCAAAGCCAAGTTTTGGTGCCAAGTGTCATACATCCTTGTGTCTATTGCACCATGTTTCACAATCCTTTGTGTATTCCATGGTTTATATGGGCCAACTTTCACAACTCCTATGGTGCTATGTGGCGAGGGGACACTATTGGTACCAAATTTCACAATTTTATGGCACTAGACAACCTCATTTCTTTGGGGTCACTTGTCATGTTTTGGACTAGTCAACTCGTAGACATAGTGACCGGTTTGAAAATTAAGCACAGTGACCACACTGTGAGAGAGAGAGAGTAGGATCTCGTGCATGGCAGTCTATAACCTACAAATGTTAGCAGGGAAGGCGCACATGGGTGTTCTCTTGGTTGCCTCTCCTTCTCCATTTTTAAGGCTACAAAACTCTGGTCTCCTCGTGCTCATAGAACATAACTAGACAATTGGTGCATCAAATCCATTATCCAGCACTCAAACCCGCTGACTCATCGAAGGAGCCACGAGTGTGAAGTGAGACAAGTGTGGGAACGTGTTTCCACTTATTATGTGTTTTTTTTGGGACTATTACACTATAACAATAATATCAATTGAATGGAAAAAAAGTATGGTAAGTATG
Source organism: Pseudotsuga menziesii (assembly GCA_001517045.1). Classification (NCBI taxonomy): domain Eukaryota; kingdom Viridiplantae; phylum Streptophyta; class Pinopsida; order Pinales; family Pinaceae; genus Pseudotsuga; species Pseudotsuga menziesii. The sequence continues at coordinate 92,833 of LPNX010595813.1, read as the reverse complement.
GTAATCACTTCTGGTCAAAATGTGCATGTTTAAATGTTGCATTTTGCACCACACCATTTGGTGTTTCCACTTATTATGTGTTTTTTTTGGGACTATTACACTATAACAATAGTATCAATTGAATGGAAAAAAAGTATGGTAAGTATGGAAATTACTTCTGGTCAAAATGTGCATGTTTAAATGTTGCATTTTTCACCACACCATTTGGTGTTTCCACTTATTATGTGTTCTTTTGGGACTATTACACTATAACAATAGTATCAATTGAATGGAAAAAAGAGTTGGAAGGACCTAAATATGGGCATAAGAGGAAAGACCAAATATGTTAAATCAAATTTGTTTTTAATGGTGGTCAATGTGGTAATGTTTTATGTGTTTATGTGTTTCAAAGGTTAGAAAGCGTTTTATGCTTTTCAAAATACATGCAGGTAGGAATATCTGTGGGATTGGAGGACAACACAAACTCTTTTGGGGCTTTTAGTGATCTTGGTTGTTCTCTATGGTTTTGAAGTATGGAACAACAACACCTTTGACTTACAGTTGAAGCAAATTGAGAAGACTCAAAAGCGTTTTATCACAAAAAAGTTCAAAATTAAAAGTGTAGTCCCATATGAGATCATGTTGAGGGAAATGGGGGTTACCTCTATTGAAGCAATTGCTATGATGTGACTCATAATATATATAAAAATAAGTAAGCTAATGGAAGATGGAATATGGCCTAATATCATCTTCAATGACATATTGTGCAAAAGAAAGAATACTTGACATATTGTGCAAAAGAAATAATACCTGGATGCGACAAAATATAAAATGGCTTAGTAAATGGGATATTTGCTTGAACGCATGTCCTATGAATAATAAAGAGATAAAGACTTTTGTTATTGATAATTTCCATAAGTGAACTTGGGATAAAGGTCTAGGGAGAAAGAAGAAGTGTGATATTGAAGAGTTTAATCCCCCTTACAATCATCATAAAAAATCGCACGTAGGTGGGAATATAGCCAAAATTCTTATTGCTCAATTAAGAACTAATCCCTGTCAACTTCGTTGTGAGACTGGGCATTAGAAAAGGGCAAAAGAAGCTTGGGAAGAAAGGGCGTGCATTTTTTGCACCTGTAGGAAAGTGGAGACAAAAAATCATTTCATTTTAGAGTGTGAAGCCTTCAAAGACTACATGGATAGTTATGCAAACATCTTGATAGCTAGCTCTTGTGATAATCCATTCAACGAGAGGGTCGTGGATAAATTGGGGGCCCTCAAGTTGAATAGGAAAAGGGTTGAAATGCATAAATTATTTTGTGAGGCAGTCTGTCCCATAGGCTATTTTTAGCCTCATGGACATTAAAATTTATCCTTCTTCTTCTAAGAGGTGTGCTTGGTTGGAAAGTTTTTTCATTGGTATTTCTCACATAATTTTTTAATGAAGTGTAGAAAAGTGATATTGGGTGTGTGCCAAATTATTTCTTTTTGGCTTGTGGCTAATTGGCATTCGTCTTTTGAAAACATAATATACAGTCAAACTAAAATTGAAAAACGAAACATGATCTGGACGATTTGCACTGGAGCCCACCTGGTGTTGTCGAGAGACCCCTTATGTCGTTTTTTAACTCTGTCAAGATCATTGTTCCTCTAATTAAAAACCCAATCATCAATTGTCGGCCCCATTTCATCTCAATACTGACAAAATCTGGATTTTTGCAGTGGGCCATCTGGACTTCAACACATAGTTAATGTGTGGAGTTGGATTTTGAACTTCATCGACCCATCAAACCTGACTCCCTCTACACACAAAAACCAACATTATGAAATCCTTGTTGCACTCTTTCCCTTGCAACAAAACTATAACACAACCAACTCCAAAGGTATGATTCCTTCCTTTGGTCATTGATATGGACATGATCACTTGTTGTATGCTAAGTTGGAACATAGAAAACACAAAATTCAGTTCATAAAACTTTGAAAATTCAGCGTCGACAACCCACAAGGGAATTAGGTTCATTCTGAAATTTTGCATGCTATCAAAATACCTTATTCATGTTGGCTTTCTCAACACCCCAAAAATATCCAAAACCTTGCTTTTGGAGATCCCCTGAATCTGTCGGTTCTTCATCCTTTGGTTCTATGCCCTATTCCTCCATTCCCCTAAATATGTTGGTTTTGCGCCCTATTCCTCCATTGTGCTATGAATGGACTATCTGGTAAATCATTGAAGGGTTGGATCTTGTCTTATCGTATTCTCTTTGTAGTTTTGTTGTGTCACACAATTTCGATCCCTCCAACTGGTGTGTATATACATCATATGCTTGACTGAGCCCCAAATTATTCAAAAGAAAAAAAGGCAGATCGTGTGCATGGTGCTGACTTTAATATTGCATATTCATAGTTTTTCTTATTCTCACAAAATCCCTAAACAACCTCATATATAAGCTTCCTTTATACTCATAAAATAATTGCATAAGAAGCCAAATAGACCCTTTTCTATTTGAAGGTTTCAACACATGAAAATTTTGCTTGAGAGTCACACAATTCATGACAACTTGAATTCACATATTGTTGGTGACTAATCTTTTGAATTGACATGCATTTCATAGCATCTTCCTTTCTACAATGGTAAGTATAACTTCGACGATATTTTCATGCACCTTATATTAGATTATGAAAACACTTGAAATCGATTCAACAATGACACATTACTATTAATGGTTTGTAAAGGCTTTCTCTATTTTATCCGGACTGCAATTTGGCATCATACAATTCCATTAGAATCCTCTTCTAAGTTTGGTTGGCATAGCATATTGGTTGTTTTTCCATTATTGTTCAAAGGTAACTCTAAGCATATTATCATCTAGTGTTCCATATACTTGCTAAATGCTTCAAGGATTGGTCTCCTTTTATCTTAAAGTTAACCACTAATTAGGTGGTAACATTCATGCATTTTATTGTTTATCTTCTTAAAAAGTAGTGATTAATTCTTCTTTTTCCTACATATTAGTTGTCTTGTCATTACAAAAGGAAATTCTTCATATCACTACCTAATGAGCTATTTACTGGCTATTTCTATTTGAATATTTAATGTTTAGCATTGGAAAACTATCTAATTCATTTGGTGACGATCAATCATATTGGGTTCGGTTTTTTCTACTTTGATGTAGTACTGTGGTGGTGTAGTAAACCAGGATACCAACATTGCTTTATTATCCACTCATTGTTCTCAAAAGATCAAACTCTAAAAGAGTTACCCATTTTCACTTTGTTAAACTGATTTTCCTAATTAAGAACATGGGATCCACCTTATCTGTTTGGAATTGCTAGCATCTTGAGGTTAGTGATCATAGGTGTGGAAATAGGTTTGGAGTCCTCTATCTGACCTCTAGCCATCAAATAACCTAACTTTGAAACATGCACTGATTTTGAACACTTGAACGGTGGTGAAATGGACCATTTTCCAAATTTTGGCATAAACAACAGCATTTTGGGCAACTTCAAGAAAGTTCTGGGCATACTTATGAACAAAACCAACTTGGAAGTTTCTTGGCATACATATGAAAAAAACCAACATGGAAGTTATAGGCATACATACTAGCATAGATCCATTTTAAACCTCACTCTATCAAGCATCGAGAGGGATCTAATTTCTTGAGGTGTACATTTTTTTACCATTTGGATCCCTCTTGGTACTTAATACATCTGGGTTTAAAATGGATCTATGCTAGTTTAATATTTTTTATATTTTATTTAAGTCAATTTGTAATTTACATTTTTTTTTTATTTTTTTTAATATTTTCTATTTATGTCGGTTAGCATAATGTGACTAACATGGCAGTATCTCCCCCATACTGGGTTGGAGAGCACCTCGCTTCTCTCGATGCAATGAACAAAACCATCATTTTAAAGTGGAATAACAACATTGATAAAGACCCATTGAATTATTAAATTTCTAAGGTGGAACGAGGTTTTTCCATGCCATGTTGCATCCATTCAGAGATCCTTGCAGGTTTTCTTTCTCCATCGTAAATCAAATTGCACTTAATGTGGTAATAATTCAAAGGTTTCCATATAGTTAAATGATTCATTTAATGCAGAACATGTCATTCCATGTTAAAAGGGATTTGCATGCAACATACTTTACAAATGAAAACATGAAAAATATAAAGTTAAAACTATGGCTTACTTTTAATATCATAATATAGTCACACTAACGACCACATTCATAATTTATTTCAATGAACAATTTGTATGTAAAATTCATTTACATTCATATTATTACAAAGTAAATATTGATTTTTTTCATTCATCTTAATGGAAAATAAATAGAATCTCTATAAATAGCTTATCTTCTATGGAAGTTGTAGGTCAAACATTGTTATAAAAGAGGATACTTATTTATTTCTTATTTAAATAATAGTTGGAGAATCACATAGGGAAAGCTAATTCTTAATAATAGTCACAAAAATTAAAGGGATGTTTAAAAACACATTAGTATCACTTATGGCATTATGGCATTTTGGGAAGTAAAAGCCTAGAGAGAAGCTATGCTTCTCTGATAATAACTCTATTCATTTACTTCGTAAGTTACTTTTTTCCTTAATTTTTAATAATAAAAAAATTGACTTGTGGCCAATCTATTAAAGTCTATTGCTTCAACGTTCAAGTTCGGGACAGTTTAATTTTTTGGGGAACTCTTTTACATTTCTTGTACCTCGAATTTGTGATTCTCCATTGCAAAAGTATTAAGTGGGCGGTGAACCCTATTGAGACCTACACTTGGCTAGGCAAAGTGAGGTTGGACGCTTGGGAGACTTGGTGAGAAGACATGATAGAGGTGGTAACTATTATGAGATTAAATTTATACCAAGATATCTGTGTTGGTCATTGGTATAACTTAGGTAGAGTTCGATAACCATTCAAATTACAAGCTATTGGGAATTTAGATTTTATAATATGCAGAGATAATGCCTTGTTTTCATGTTTTTGGGGAGAAAGGTTATGGAGATCATTTCCTTAAACAAATGTGAATATGTAGAAAGGAAAATCTTATTTCTATTTTAGACTAATGGAAATTCCAAAGAAAAGGTTTAAACATGGTTTAACCATAAAAATATTGGAAACTTACATAATAATTAAACAGATTGAAACAATAGTAAATAAGTTGCACATCTTGAGAAATGGACTGAAAGTAACTTGAGTATGCACTTCAACTAATTAGGGTCTATGACCTTTGATCATCAACATAAAGAGGATTCAAAACCAATCCAATTCAATCACATACATCTAATTGGTGTTATTGGTGTTCTTCCTTTCAATTAATAAAGCTTATGACCTTTGATCATCAACATAAAGAGGATTCAAAACCAATACAATTCAATCACATAAATCTAATTGGTGTTATTGGTGTTCTTCCTTTCAATTAATAAATATTATAGAAAGATTAATCTAAGATTCTTTAATTTCATTCAATCTCTATGAGAATCATGAGTAAAACAATTTCATCCCACTTGACTCTAAATACTCTAGAATTGAGTATTCAAATGGAAATCACAAGGTGATATTATGATTTTTTTTTAAATCCACTTGATATATCACAAAGTTATATAAAATAAATAATATATCAATGTACACAAAAATATAAGGTTGAAACTTATCACAACTCATATTAAGCTTTATTTTTGTGTCATAGAGTTCTAATATTATTATATTTGAACAATAATTCTAATGAAGAAAGACTTTCAAGATCACATGGTATGAAGGATATTTAATGAATGAAATTGAAGGTAAGAAGAATGATTTAATGCAAAGGGAGATGATTTGAACATTTCCCTCTCTATTGCTAAGTTCCATCATCTACCTAATGAAATTGGAGAAGAAACCCTCATTACACAATGAAGAGAGACTTTCAAGATCACATGCTGCCAAGGATATTTAATGAATGAATTAAAGGTAAGAAGAATAATTTAATGCAAAGGAACACGATTCAAACATTCCCTTCTCCATTTTTAAGTTTCATGATCTACGCAATGAAATTGTAGAAGAAACCCTCATTACACACTAGAAACATATAGGATGACATGGATGTTCAAGGGAGTCTATTTTCCCATTACATACTATAAACATTGGATGGAATCTTATAAAGAACATGATCAACTTTCAAGAAATTCTCCAATTCAAGATATGTTTGTCCAATGTAGATGTAGATATTTAAAGGATACACTTTCTTGGCTATGTAGATGTAGATATTTAAGGGATACACTTTCTTGGCTATTTTGGAAAATACAAATTATTTTCTAAGACATTTAATTTAAGATGACATTCTTTGAATCTTTGAATCTCTTACTAAGCCCATTATATTGTATGGATTAAATATTTTGGATCCCTTCTAAAGCAAATTGGCAAATAGGCTTCAAGTTTTGGTGGAATAGTGAGTTAGCAAGTTAGTAGCACATTAGTAAGTTAATCGATTACCAATCTAGGGGTTTTAGGGGATAGTGGATTAGTGGCTTAGTGGTTAGTGGTTCTATATGGTTTATGTGTTAGAGGCTAAAGGAATAGTGATTAGAGACTATGGTAATGGTTTAATGGTTAATGGGTTAGGTGTTAGGAGTTAATGCTATAACCCTATTTGATTACCCTTGATTGAGTTACTAATCACACTTTATAAATACAATGTTTGTAGTGAAAAACATTATTTTGAGACTTGCTACGCTTCAAATGGAGATTCCTCCCTTGCACCCCCACCCTTGTGTGTAGTTACTTTTGGGAACCTACATTTTTGCTTGAAGCAACCTATGGGTGCTCATGTTTTTCCTTGAAGCAACCTATGGGTGCCCACATTATGTAAAAAAATAAATGTGTGGGAGCCCTTAAAATAAACATAGATAGATAGTTTCAGATTTTAGGTCAGTTAGGATCAAACTCAATGATATACAAGTGCACATATCCCATACATCCCACTCAAAACTTGTACACATGTATGATATATTACAAATTGTGCAAGTATTGAGTATGATGCATGGGATATGTTCACATGAGAGATTTAATACCAAATATCATATATAAATTTGCTCAAGCGATCATAATTTCTATTACGGAGAGAAATTCCTATGGCTTGGGGTACCACAACAGACAACTTGACTCCAGAAATCAATCCTTTCCAATATGCAAGAGAAATAAAATATATAACACTAAAGGATCAAAACTCGTACCTTATTCCAGATGGTTGAAGTAGATCCCCGTTGAGCTTTCCAACTCCAACTTGAATTGATAAATTACTTCCTCAACAATCAGTAAACAAGAAAAACATACTATATATATTGGTGTTAGATCTACTCTAGCATATATAATCAACAATGTATAAGCATTTGAAATCATCCATCGATAGAATATTCATTCAAACATACATTATTGGACAATAAAATGTATTTCTATTAATATAAAATCATAGATTACAATCAATACAACCTCTGTCGGCACGTCTGCGAATCAAAGAAACTGAATCCCCCACTTGGGCCACCACCACCTAAATCCTCCATCTCTCGATAGCAAGCTCACAAGCAAAAGACAAGATTGGGAAGAACACCAAAGTGCTCCAAGGGACAAAGGGATGCAGACTCAAGCATAAATTCCGGCAACAATGGACTATAGTTTCTTTGCTCTCAATTCTCACATATTCTTCAATGTATCCAAAGGGTTCCTTATATAGCTCTTCAATGGGGCAATGAAGAGTCAAATCTGAGTTATCTCAAGTAATATGGAAGGCTAGGAGACAACTGAGTCAGATCCATGTCAAGGAAAACTCTGTAAGAATTTGGCCTTTTGCACACATCCCGATGTACACGGTTTTAGGGGTCAAACCCGCATATATACGCGAGAAAGGGTTTAAAAGTCACGTATATCAATTTAAGCATGCTCTTAGGGATTATATTGGAAACATCAAAGGTATAAAAAAGGTCCATGGGGTCCAAAGAGTCTGCAGAGGAATAGGGGAAGGCCATACAAGTGTGATTCACCAGGTGTGGTAAAATCAGCTATAACAGATGCCCCCTAATGTGTCAGGTCAGAGGGGTCATACGATGGCCAAAATACATTATAAGTCCATCCCAGAAGTGGAGTGATGAAGAACCCAGTGGAATACCAGCCACCCAATTGACATAGTACAATGATACAACTCTGCATATAACTGCAAATAGATATAGCAGTCCCAGATACATAAGAGTACAATGGCCATGAATAAGCATGATACAAAATATGACATGTGTGGTCATCGCCATGTACAATATACATAGATCAGAATCTCCATGATGAAGATATACAAAGGATCATGATCTCCATGAAAGCTGAATATATATAATAGATCAAGATCTCCATAATGGCTGGAAATGTCTGACATATACTGGAATCAAGTCACGAGAGCTGAAATCTCATGAACACTGGCACGATTAAGGAGGTAGCATATATGAGATGCCATCAATCTGGAAGGTATTCTACACAAACTACTATGAGTACAAGTCCTACTATGTGAATAGAGGTGTCGAGGTCGAACATAGTAGTCCATCATTTGATTACCAGTCATTGATGTATACCATTAACAAACGCAAGATCACCCACTGATAATGATAATGGGAATCAAGGTACTAGAGTGCAAACTGACAAGTGTGAATAAATGTGTTGAGGTTGAACACTTGATAGAATCCATCGATTAGGGGACATTAATGTATTCCCAAAGAACTGTCGATGGCTAAAGAACCTGCCACTGATGACTGCAAGTCTCAAGGCACTAAAAAATGACTCTAGATTCCAATCCGAGAATAAATGATCTGAAGTCGATGGGATGAAATCCAATGGAAGGAGGGAATTAAGGCATCCCCCATCATCCAACACGAGGTACTCAACAAAGCTGTATAATGTGGAAGGACTCGATCATAAGGTGCATGAACCAATAACTATACCGGGAATGGCTAACATGCAAAGTCAAGATAACTGAGGAATGGCCGACTCAGGTTTCAACTTCCTTCGAAAAAGAGCATAACGGTCAATGGTGACTGAATGTAGGCAGCATAGACTCGATATACAAAACTGGGACATCTCTGCGACATCGAAGGCATCGACAGAGGCTCCATAGGGATTGGAAGCTTAATCAGTCGGTGGAGATAAACTCAGATAAACGAGTACAACTCCTAAAGTCAAACTATAAACCCAACCAATGGATGTGATATACAGTGCTCTGTTCCAAGGCGACACAACTCGACAACTTCCAAATATAACATCTTTCCTTGTCCGGATTTTTGGTTTTTTAAATTTTTTTGTACTTTTTCAAATATTTAAAAAGATTGAAAAAGAATAAAACTGCTTTATAGTTACAGACTAGGAGGAGACGAGTGTCATATGGACAAACAAACTAGTTCCAAGCAGTGGAACATACCTATGCTCAATGCAAGGATACATGTGTAGGATATCGGCACTCGAGGGAAAGTCCCCTCCCAGTAAAATAGGGAATCAAGATGAAAAGGATATAAAATATGGCTCTGCATGGCTATACATGAGACAAGCTTGAGCTATATGGTTGAAACTCAAAGTCAAGGAAGCCGACGCAAGGCTCAAGAAGGTAGGCAAAGCTCATGGTAATGCAATTACAACTTGACATAAGGGAGTCCTGAGGGAAATAGGGAAGCAAAAGATCAAGAGGAGTATTCATCTCTTGTGAAATGTCATGGCAATACTATACAACAGACTCCCACACCCTAAGGGACAAAATGTCAGCATGGGCACCAAATGCAAATAAGGCGCTAACTAGGGTACCCATGTAAGGTCAAGCTCTACCATTCACATCATGCCACTTCTAAAATAGAAAGAAGGTTCCGTGACATAATATAATGGGTTCGTACCTAAGGCTATAATGAAACGGTCATAAGGTCGTGCAAAATACAAATGGGGGTGAACCTAACCTATATGCCAATTTAAACATCATACCTATAAAAGGCATGAATGGGTCAAATTAATGGTCGAAACGACACTCAAAATGCTCTCCTACATCATAAATTAGTCCAAAAATGGTCCAAAAGGATTAGAAACGGTCCAAATTATAGAAAAGGGGGTAAAAATTTTCAAAAAGTTTGAAAATTTTCTATAAATAGCAAAAAATTCAAAACATTATATAACATTTGAAATTTTTACCCAATTGAGCTCAGAACTTCAATAACGAATTCCAGGAGATCCAGCTGACAGAATCCACTCTCGTTTTTTCCAAGTATTTACCCATGCCCTACTCTTTCATTTTCATGCAAATTTGAACAATTTCCATGGTGCATTTAGGATTCTAGGCCAATCTAAGATGCGCGCCTTGGCCCACACGAAAATCGAGGATTTTTCCACATATAGGGCTAGATATATGCGGAAAAATATGTCAAAGTCACGTACATACGCGGCTGTTTAGAAAACAGTTGCGTATGCGGTCATGTTCAATGTTTTTCAAGTGTTCTAATGGATCAAACTTAAATTTTATGTGCAGGATGGTTCTAGAATGGAGAGAATGTGAGCACAGTGATGTAAAAGGGGCAGTAAGGGAAGATTTAATGGCTCAACAAGCTTTGCGGTCATGTGGTCTCTACAAGTGTCGGTGTCTTGGTGGTATACAGGCCAAACTAAGACTGCTGTAGATGCTAGTAAACTACTGGGATCTAGACTCAAAGTCATTCTAGATAGATGGGATGTCCCTCACCATAGAAGTGGAGGACATATACTTTATTGCTGGACATTCCCGATGGGGGGAAGTGGTGAACCTACACTCTCGCGGTACTGGAGGTGGCCTGACTATATATGAGTACATAGCGGTGTATTTTTATCCGAACACGGAGAAGGTGGGGAGTCAGATCCCAACTAACTCCATACAGGTGCTAGGCCTAAAGGCCATTCTACTGACACTAGGTAGGATAGCGGGGCTAGCCTCACTCCACCAGGCCTTGCGGCCATTGATGTTCTATGCCATGGAGTGCATGAGGCCCACTGTTTATGACTGGAGTACGACATTGTTGAGCAACATGAAACAACAACTCAGCGACTGCAAGATGAGCAGGGTCCAAAACTTCGGTTTCAGCAGCATACTGAGCACATTCGTCTTCGAGTGTGTTCCGGGATTGAGCCCTAGAATTGACGTTCTTCTACACGGGGTACGAGATCCGGCCCAACAGCATTGGGTAGATGCTATGCACAGACTGGGTGGAGGTAGGGTGTCCAACCCCTATCCGGCTGATTTCTTTCCATGGTGGCAACGATAGATAGTTGCCATCAATGATTACCCCTATGCAGGGATATATTTTCGGGGAAACCTCGACATGCCACTACCACTAGGATCGGCATATGGTGACATTGGTAACGAATCTCGACCCTCTTTTAAAAATTTTGAGTTATTTAATTTTTTTTGTGTTTTCTGATTATATGGAATCAAAAGACATGTTTTTGGGTGACAATACATAGTGAAATCTACCATATGCATGCAGATGTAGGACCACGGTGGCCTAAAGGGTTCCCTCGTCATAGACGGAGAGGAAGAGGAGACAACATCATGGGTGTGGATGCGGAGTGGACGCTCCAAAGCATTCATACCAACTTTGTGAGACTGACACACATGGTACCCATGGCGCAAGTCGAGGACTTGCCTGAGGCCATGCAACGCCAGGTGGTGGGTGTACCACGAGCATGGGTGCGGCTATTTCGATGGCTAGCTAGAGCTATGGTGACATTGCATGATCACAACCCCCCTCCTCCTCCACAGGCTTAGATACCTAGGAGTGATACATTTTGTACTACCGTGTATTTATAGTTTGGTGTCTCGAGAGCCCCATTTTTGTATTATGACACTATGTATTACCACATGTTGGATGTTTATAAAAACTTTTATGATGATTGATTTATTTATTTCCATGTGTAAAAATTTATGTTTGTGCTGAGCTTATTGTTTATGAAACAAATGCCAATCTAACACATAGTTAGCATATGAGTCAGCAACTTGATTATTAATTCTTGGAACATGTATGTATGTTATATTGTCAAATTGTCGTTCTAACATTCTCACATGTAAGAATATTCTTAATAATGTCAGATCCCTGACATGGTACAAACCATTAAGCTGTGAGACTACTAACTCCAATAAAATATTCATTCAAACATACATTATTAGACAGGAAAATATATTTCTATTAATATAAAATCAGAGATTACAATGAATACAACCTTTGTTAGTACATCTGCAAATCGGAGAAACTTAATCCCCCACTTGGGCCTCCACCACCTCAATCCTCCATCCCTCGATAGCTAGCTCACAAGCAAAAGGCAAGCTTGGGAAGAACACCAAAGTGCTCCAAGGGACAAAGGGATTCAGACTCAAGCATACATTTTGGCAACAATGGACTATAGTTTCTTTGCTCTCAATTCTCACATATTCTTCAATGTATCGAAAGGGTTCCTTATATAGCTCTTTAATGGGGCAATGAAGGGTCAAATTCAAGCGATATCAAGGCATATGGAAGGACAGGAGACAAGTGAGTCGGATCCATGTCAAGGAAAACTCCAAAAGAATTTGGCCTTTTGCACACATCCCGATGTACGTGGTTTTAGGGGTCAAACCCACATATATACGCGAGAAAGGGTTTAAAATTCGCGTATATCAATTTAAGCATGTTTTTAGGGATGATCTTGGAAACATCAAAGGTATAAAAAAGGTCCATGGGGTCCAAAGAGTCTGCAAAGGAACAGGGGAAGGCAATACAAGTGTGATTCTCCAGGTGTGGTAAAACCAGCTATAACAATTTCTATGGATCATAATTCATATGGCTCTTCATGAACCTCCTACACTACCTTATGCCCACCAAAAATCTAGCATGGAAGGTGCTTGTTGCCAAGACTTTTTGAGGTTAGTACATAGTCCAATATAGGGGTATTCATAAGCTCTAAAAGGATTAAGTAAGCTCTTAATTCAAGTTTATTTAATTATCATAAACCATTAATCAAGGGTTTATAGCATCTATTATAATCGTTGAATCAAGAGATGCGAAGATATCTTGATTGAAGGTGTAAAGACATTATTTTCATCCTTCACTAGATTGTTAGAAAGTGTGAGACAACGTTATGGACAGACCCTAAGAAAATATATATCAGTGAATACACCAATATCATATATAGCATAACATTTTTTGTAATTATTTGGACATGTATAAACTCACAAAATTATCCACTAAATTTATCTTCATAAAAGGGATTAAAAGTTATGTATGTGTAAATATTTTTTTAAATGCAAAATTTGAGGCAAGCTTTGCACCTTAAGAAAGTTGATTCTCCTTGCAATGTCTAGTAAATCCAAAAACAAAATGAAACAATATTGATAAATAAAAGTATTATAGTTCATTATCATCAAGCATTTCTAGATGAAAACCTATATTTATCATTATCATTATCATTGGACAATATTTGCATGTAGATTTTTTTTACTGGAAGTGATTTATATCTAAAGCATTTTTAAGAAAATATCATTCGGATTAAGAAGGAAAACCGACATTAGCTACTGCCATTGTTTTACCATTGGCCATTAGTTTTACATAGCACAGTAGCAGTGGCTACCATTTGTTTTATGCAGCGGTCAGGGAATCCAACACAATACTCGTGGGCCTCATTTTATGCAGCAGTCAGGGAATCCAACACAATACTCTTCGGCCTCGTTTTATGTAGCAGTCAGGGAATCCAACACAATACTCTTAGGCCTCCATATAGCTGGCAAGGTTGAGCAGTCTTCCAAGCTTAAGCAACTTAATTGGGTTTAATGGAGCAGAGTCGAAGAGATCGTGAATTTCGTTGCATGTCTTAAACGTGGCGGTGGTAGTTTCCTAATTTGGACTCCCATACCTTGCATGGATTAAGCATGGAGGTGGGGATTTCTATGTGAATTGTGGATTTTGATGCATAGCTTCAATGTGGTGTTTTTTATTTCTACTTTATTTATAGGAAATACATGTCTTCATTGATGATAAGGGATTCCTTTATGTATAGACTCAATGTGGCGAATACAAGAAAGGGATTTTAAACTACAATCAAGAAGCTGATTGTAGTTTAGTGGAGCAAAGTTGAACAGTCTTTAAAGCTTAAGCTGGCAAGGTTGACCAATATTTATAGCATAAGCAGCTTAATTGGGTTTAATGGAGTAGATTCGAAGAGGTTGTGAATTCCATTGGATGTTTGAATGTGGCGGTGCTAGTCTCCTTCGAACTCCCATACCTTGCACAGATTAAGCGTGGAGGTGGCGATTTCTATAAGGATTGTGGATTCAAATGCATGGCTTTAATGTGGCCTTTTTATTTCTATTTTATTTATATTTATAGGCAATACCAGTTCTCATTGAAGATAGGGGATTCCTTTCCACATAGCTTCAATGTGGCGAATACAAGAAAGGGATTTTAAACTGCAATAAAAAAGTTGACTTTGTTTTCCTATCCAATATTAAAAAAAATATTAAAAGGTAGGTAAAGGGAGCTTATAGGGGAAGGCTATAGTGAGGCAATTAATAAAGATAGCTTCAAAGTTGTAAGGCAAGGTTTCTAGTATATGATCATAATTAATGCAAGTTCGATAGGGTCTGGGTCTCTATACACTTTTTTTTGGGTCTCTACAATAGAGGCATGTGTTCAGGGCCATCGATTGAATTGGTCCCTTTGATATATATAGCTTTCTAGTAACATAAATGGATATATAAATATATATATATATATATATATATAAATGAATATATAGCCCGGTAATATATAAATGGATATATAGCTTGGTAATATAGCTCCTTGGATTTCTGTAATATTCATTAGCAAGCAAATTGTGATTTCTGTAATATCAACTACTTCCAAGAAAATTTCAAAGGTTTTTGGAAACTTAAAATTCAAAAAAATGCAATTAAATAAACCTTAAACAATATAAACTCCATTATTGCAACAAAACGACAACAATTCTGCAAAAACTGATCTTGTTAATATCAAATGCAAATATTAATTAATAAATATATTTCTTCATGTTAGAAAAAGCAGTAACTACCCAACAAATGAAAAACAATACTGTAAAACCACTTACGTTGCAACGAACAATTTGAGAACCATATATATAATATATATTTACCATTATTTATTTTCAATATTCAATCATCTTTTTACCAAATTCTTATAATAATGTATACTTCCTTAAAATCTCAATCCCTATCATGCATATGCAATAATAATCCTTGGAGTTTTTCTCACAAGTTGAAGGTAGCATACTTGTTTCCCATTTGTTTTGTTCACAAGCTCACAACATCACTTTAAAACTTGGAACCCTTCAAAGTGTAGATATTTATTCCCCCTATGAGGGACAAGGTGAGAAAATGCAAATTCTTTGTTGAAATTTTCTTGTTTCTGACATTCTTTCATTCATTCTTCATGGGTGTTGGGCTCAGAAAATGCAAATTCTCTGTTGAAATTTTCTTCTTTCTGACTTTCTTTCATTCATTCTTCATGGGTGTTGGGATCAACAAAAAATGCACCCCAATTACAATCATATTTCAATTCAACAATATTTGATACTCACAAACACAATAGTAACTAAAAAAAAATTAAGAGGTGTTGAATTGATGCTGGAAATTTTATTTTAATTTCTCTATAAATTAATTCTAGAAATGGCTGCAATAGCTCAAACTGGCTGCAATAGCTTCAATCTATGTTGAATATTATTCCGATATTCAATCTAGTGACTGCTCTTACTTCGATAAAAAAAATATGAGAACAATGGAGCTAATTTTTACACCGGGATGTGCAAATTACTTGACAGTGGCTTCACTACTCTCTATCTCCACAGGTTTTTAAACATGGGCATGCAGAATCACGGGAGCACTCTCTTGATCACAAGAGATGCTCTAAGGATTTTCTTTAACTAGTCATTTCTTTTACTTCAACCAATTCATTCCATCAACGAACTACCTCACCATCTAATATGTGCATGCTTCATGCCAAATAGGTATAAGAATATAATATAATTCTTGAGCATTTACTCTCACTCAGTGGAAAAACCAACTCTTTACCTTCTACTACGTTCTGAATGGCATTTTGAGTTTTATGCCACAATTCCAATTCCATGTAGCATTTTCATGTGTTCGACACAATTCACAATGGCGTTCTCATGAACAAATTGGCCGTAGCAAAATAATGAATTGATTTACTTACTAATGCCTTCACTTTCAACGCAATTCTCCAAATGTCACCACGACTCCTTTGAAAGTTAGAGTTGTGCTCTTATGTCCCTAGAAAAATTGCATTTTAATAATTAATTTTCTTGGATCATCTTCACTGGCATGCTAATAGGCTAGGGCACAATTTTTTTTTAGCTTTTCTCATAATATGGTTTTAGAAATTTTCTTGTGTTCAATCTCTCTGAAGACAAGAAGTACATGCGTGAACTAGCAATATATCAACAAGCTTGGCACATAAAAAATTCATTGATTTTGATTTGCAGCCAACATTTTTCTAAATTTATCTAAAATTCTATGCAGAAATTGGTCAAACCATTGATGAAAAATTTAAGTCAAACTTATCTTTGAAATATTGAAAGGAATATCCACACTCTTCAAACTTCAATGCCAACATTAACGTGTGCCTTCTTCACTCATCGTCATATAACAGTGAAAATCCCATCAAGTCATAACCATGTGCTCTGATAACTAGGGAAAGAACTTTATGTGCTCAGATATTGAAGTGCTCTAATATTTATATTCTCATGGTATCACAAATCTTCATGAATTTTGAATGTTTAAGAAACAGATATCCTTCTAGTCTCTTAACAATGTCTCAAATCTCCACGCAGGTTTTTCTTCTCTCATACAATTTAGCAAAAAATCCATCAACCAAGGCCATCAATCTTATGGTGCTCTAATACCACTGTTAAATTATCAAGAAAATATGGAACAAATAAGAATGGAAAAATAACTGACAGAAAAGGCTCACAAATTTTCTCCATTAATCAATAGTATACAATGGTACATATATAGTACATAATGTATAACTGACCTCTAAGAACATGATCGTTATGGTAAGATAACGAACTTAGATTAGAGATTTCAACATAATGGAGAAAGATATTAAAAAGGGAAAACGAGGTCACAATTGTTGCAAGCTTTAGTGGCATGATCAGAATAAAAAAATATGGGATGATGCATGTGACATTTGTTGTATTCATCTGAAAGAGGAAAAATCCACAATATGGTCAGTTAATGTCGATGGGCGCCAACAACAAACATTTTCTATTGTTGGAGTCTCATGCTCACCGCCATGACAACCTTCAAAATTGATCAAATGGAATCATTCCTATGGTGTCAAGTAACCAGTATGCCTCCCATGGTGCCAATTGTCACATCTATATGCCATGTGTCAATATCTCTATGGTACCAACACTACATATGCAATGTGTTACAACTCATGACTCTTTGCCCCACATGGCATGGTTCATCAGTGTAACTGGGATCATTTATATGGTGTCAAATGTCAAGACTCTATGGTTTCCAAAGCCAAGGTTTGGTGCCAAGTGTCACACCTCCTTGCGTCTATTGCACCATGTTTCACAATCGTTTGTGTATGCCATGGTTTATATGGGCCAACTGTCACAACTCCTATGGTGATATGTGGCCATGGGGACATTATTGGTACCAAATTTCACAATTTTATGGCACTAGACAACCTCATTTCTTTGGGGTCACTTGTAATGTTTTGGACTAGTCAACTCATAGCACTTATCATTGGAAATATAGCATGGCTTGATGCCATTGGGAACCCCATTGAATAAGTTTTAAATCCCTCAAACAACTATGCCATTGTATAGAGAAAGGATGAGGCTAAGCAATCACTAAATATAATAATAAAGAAAACCAACCATGTCCAACAACTTCTTGGGTTCTTATCACTTAACAACATACACCAGAATCCATCTTCCATTGAGTTAACACCCTTTTGTTAGAAAATGAGACTTACATGTGTAATAAAGTAACTTTATTGATTTAGGCTACAAAAGTTAGGGTTGGTTTGTTATTAGCTTTTAGAATTTAGACAAATTGTTAGAATATAATCCGTTAGGGATTATAATATTGTAAATAAATAAATAGGAATAGTTGGAAGCCGAAAAGGCTGGACGGAAGGTGAAATAAACCGTCACATGAATGTATAAATGAATGCTTAGCCATGAATAGATTAATTGAATCGGTAGTTATACCTAACAACTGGTATCAGAGCAGGTTGTCTGCCATAACTCCTGCTGCATTTCTGCGCCCTCCTAGCTGCCAGACTGCCTGCCAGTCTGCCCTTGCGCGCATTCATTATGTGCGTTTATTTTCTTAATGAAGAGCCTAACCCTAAGTTTTATCCACGATCTCCATTCCGTTTTCGTTGTTGCTGTCTGTGAGTATATCTCTGGTAAACCCTAATTCTTTCACGCTGTAAGTTTATGTTGCGGTGATCTATGCTGCAAAATATGCGTTGAGTATTCTTGCAGTAAGTTTATGCTGCGTGTTGATTTGGAGAATGTGGTATCAAAGCATTGAATATCATCTGTAGTTTATGCTGCGTGTTGATGGCTATATATGATGCGTTGAATATCATCTGTAGTTTATGCTGCGTGTTGATGGCTGTATATGATGCGTTGAATATCATCTGTAGTTTATGCTGCATGTTGATGGCTGTATATGATGTGTTGAAGGCTGTATATGATGCGCTGAGAAGTTGATATTGTGATATTGTGATATATTTTGAGGAGCTGCGTTGATATTGTGATATATTTTCTGGAGCTGCATTGATATTGTGATATATTTTGAGAAGCTGCGTTGAAACTACATAAAATGTAGATTTACCCTAGATTTTGGGTGAAGTTTGAAGTGAAGATTCACGCCCTCAACTGCGTGGAGTCTGTAAACGTTTTCATGTTGCTGGTATATATATGAAAATGGATTGTGCAGTGAATATTCGAGCCTTGTAACGGTGTATGCTGGTGATTATTTTTGAAGACTGCGACCTACCTGGAGGAGACTGCGTGGAGGAGACCGCGTGAAGCTTGAGACTGAAGACTACGTTGATCTATATATCGACTGCATTGTGATATATCAACTTCGTTGTGATATATGATGGTATGTGATATGTGATATATGATTTCCTGAGAGGAGCTGTAAGTTTATGCTGCGAATGGTGAATGAGTTGGAGATTGGTGCGCGTTGAAGAATGCGTTGAGCTGCCTGCGTTTTGAAGAAGCCCACCGAGCTGAACCCTAATTTTTGCTGCGATATAGTGAGAAGACTGCGTGGAGGAAGGAAACCCTAACCTCCAGAATGCTGCTTGCCTTGCTGGTGCACTTCTTATTGTGTTGTTTATTGCTAAAAATTGGTTTCTTCGGGGCCTCTGTATTGGTTTTATCATTTTCCTGGCATTAATATGGATTTTGCAAGAAAAAAAAAACCAGTTTCCATATTATTCGATACGTTATACTATTCATAGGTGTGATGAACAGTTTTTTTTCAGTTTATGATATCTAAGATGACCTTATATCGAGAAGAGTCAACTCAAGTGACGCAGAAAAATTTGCTGAACTATGCCCTTGCAATGGCATGGCGTGGAGAGTCATATGCTATCAATCATGAGGCGTCCAGAAGTTAAAAGTTAGATTCACAATAATTTAGCTATTGTGCTATGAACAAGCTTAAGGGTTTGGGGATTGACGTGAAACCTCTATCTCCTCATATAAAGACACACCATAAATGAGAAGCTGAGATATACTTTGCAGCTGCTTCAAAGTTCATAGTCAGATTTCTTTCTTAATCTGTTAGACTGCGTGTTGATTTGAAGCTACTATTTGAGATTGTGGCGCCCACCGTGGTATTGTGACTAATATATACGTTGAAGCTGATGCCTGAATACTGAGCCTGCGTTGAAAACTGAAAGCTGCCTGGAGATTCACGCTGCCTGAAAGCTGACTGAGAATTGTACGTGGAGAATTGAAAACTGAAAGCTGCCTGCCCCGAATTAGACTGCTGAAAACCTATTGAAGACTGCCTGACTGATCTATGGTTTATCTATGCTTTGAGAAATAATACTACGTGCCTGGTGCTGCGATTTGAAGACTTGAAGACTGCTCTTTTCTGCTGAATAATAATGTATGCTGTATATCATGCTCACTGATATATTTTGTATCTCCTGATTTCTTCTCCCTAGAATTGCTTTCAATTTGTAACTGTGCTTGAAAATAAAGCTGCAACCACTGCATGAGAAGATTGTTAATTGTGGCATAGACTGTATTGTAAAAAGTGCAGAGACTCAGACCTGCATTGTGTAGAATAGTGCACAGAATTTATATATTGAAATGATATAGAAATTAAATATAGAGCAGCTGCAAGATTGTTTTGATAGGGCTGATAGGCTGCAGAATCATTTTGTAATATCTAAAGGAGCAGGAATCTAAACCTGCATCCCATATTTTTTTCTAAAGCATTCTGTAAGTTATAGTTTCCAGATTAGAGATGCACTCTTTGGCATCTAGTATTGGTGTTGCCCTAGCTGGCAAAGACTGCGGAGACTGCAGCAAGAGAGGCAGAGGGGGCAGAAACAACTCCAGAAAAAGATCAAAGTGCAAGCGTTGTGGAAAGACTGGGCACACATCAGATCTGTGATGGTC
>LPNX010595813.1:19585-69584 GCA_001517045.1 Pseudotsuga menziesii | reverse complement strand
AATCCTAGATTCCATGATCGAACCAAACACATCAACACAAAGTATCATTTTATTCGACATCATGTAGAGGCCAAGACAGTCCATCTTTGACATTGTTCCAAAAATGATCAAGTTGCAGACATCTTCACCAAAGCACTTGGACGAGAAAAGTTTGAAAGGTTCAGAAACATGCTCGGACTTACAAACACCCCTTTGGATTAAGAGGGGGATTGTTAGAATATAATCCGTTAGGGATTATAATATTGTAAATAAATAAATAGGAATAGTTGGAAGCCGAAAAGGCTGGACGGAAGGTGAAATAAACCGTCACATGAATGTATAAATGAATGCTTAGCCATGAATAGATTAATTGAATCGGGAGTTATACCTAACACAAATAAAACCTCGCAACCAATTTAAAAGAGAAGTGAATGCCATTGCAATAGTGTGAAGTGTTTTAGTAATGTAATATTGTGTTATTTTGTTCCTCTATTTCTCATAGCTAGCTTCTTCACTAAACCTTGACCAGGGTTTTGTCATTTAGTGATCTAGTACCTTTGTAAACCCTAACCTTATTCCTTGTGTTTTTCCTCACAAACAGACTCAATGCATTCATCCATGTAACCCTAACCATCTTATTCCTACTGTCTTTCTTAGAAAGGAGGTCAGATAATGAAAAAGAAAAGGATTTTCTAAACAATGAAACCATGATCTCTAAATTTATCTTCCGTCCCATCACCATTCCATTGGATGATAGTATAGTAAGGCCTGAGAAACCTACCAACACAATCAAGGACCATTTTGTACTCAAATGTTCTTCATGCTAAGAAACCTACCGACACAATCAAGGACCATTTTGTTATTCATGTTTTAATATGAGCTTTGATGGACAGGGAACCATGCATTAACCACTTAGAAGTCCACTTAGTATTTTCATTTGCAGTTATTGCATACATGGTATTATGGTTCAAATGAAAAGTAGAATCACATTACAACTGTGTGATATCTCTTGGGCATGTGTAAATTGGTTTTGACAATAGTTCACATGGAATGTGATTTAACTTTGGTGACTTGCATATGGTATTGTCTCCTAGGCATGGTTGACCCTATTGATCCTTGCTAATGATTAAAATAATTTTGGAATTTCGAGAATAAAAATGCGTGGAATGAAATATTGAGATTTTATGATGGTAATAGAATTGGGATTTGAGGCTTATTTTAATTGACAAAGTATTTGTCACTTAGCCTCACATACTTTGTACCTTACATTGAAATTTTGTGTTTCGTGATCATGGCAGTTAAGGGTTTTTTTATATGGTTTATTGATCAAGATTTGATAACTCTTGTGATATATATATTCAAGTTGTTCGTATTCAAATGGGAATTCATCGTTCTTCTGCTGAAAGAGGAAGGAGTATCCAAGGGAGAGACTCAAACTTACGACATAAAAAGGAAGAAATTTCGGTGGAAATATGCCTATGTTTCAACTAAAAGGAGAGAGTTTAACTAGGGGTGGGTATCAAAATAACGACATAAATGTCAATTTTTTTACAAAAATAGAGAAAATAACAAAGTGTTACGATCGTGCTTATGAAATAAAAGAGGCAACGTTACGATAGACAAAAGGAAAAATTACGACACAATTTGTCCATTTTTCAACTAAAAGGGGAGGAATGAAAAATAAGTGGTTATCAAATTCACAACAGAACAAGGTGAACTTTGGATGGGAAAAAGGAAAAATTACAATGGGAACCCATCATTTTCTCAACTAAAAGGAGGAATGAAGAAGAAGTGGATATCAAACTTATGACATAAAAGGGAATTGTTTTGATGAAAAAAGGAAAACTTATGACGGAAGTGCATTGATTTCATAACTTAAAAGAGAGGAACTGTGAATAGGTTGATGGTTAAACTTATGACAGATGTGCGTCATTCAACCGACGACTAACTCTAAGTTTGGTCAAATGAAAAGCTCTCTTATATGACAACAAAATCATACATAGGTCGTTAATTCAACCATATCTGGAAAAAAATTGATGAACCCTCGTCGTAATTTAACCCCATCTATTTTAGTGATAGGGCTTGACATAGGCCCAAGCCTCCTTTGGAGTCATGCTCAACACTACCCTATGAGGGATGGGGTTTTGAATGTAAGTTGCACAATTCATTGCTTCAACCCAAAAATAAGGTGTCATGTTCTTGGACTATTAAATCATGCAGTTGACCAGCTCTTTCAATGTTCATCTTTTTCTTTCAACACCCTTTTGTTGAGGGGTGCAGGGAACAAAGTGCTAATGTTGAAAGCCAAGTTCTCTATAAAATTATTTGAATGCTTGATTGACACACTCATCCCCATTATTTGTGCATGTTTTATTTATAAAAAGAGACGATTACTTCTAAACAAAATATTTGAAGGCGTTTAAGTAGCAAATCCCTCATCCTTGTACTTATGAAATTAAACCAAAGAGTGCAAGAGAAGTTATGAATAAAGGTAAGTGCATACATAGATTTGGGAAATGAATGAGTTGAAAATGACATTAGATCACTATGTACCAACTCAAGGGGTTTGGTAGCATGAAAATCCTTTCCTTTAGGAAAATAATTCTAATGTTGTTTTCTAAGAACAACACCTAGACAAACTCCATCGGTGCAAGAGGGTTTTAGAACACCGAGCAACAAATTCAGTTTTCTCAACTGTTGCAAATACCTATAGTTCACATGTCCAAATCGTTCATGCCATATCTATATCAAAGAATGAGCATGTTCTATGAAAGAGGACCCCGGAAAAAGTCTCAAAGCCATCAAACATATACAATTGAGAACAATGATCAGTCCTACTAGAAGTAGCAACAATTTATGGATTATATAGTTCTCTAATGACCACATCATGAGGTGTAAATTTCATGTCTTCCCTTTATCAAAGTGAAAAATTCGATAAATAATGAGTATATTAGAAAATATTTCAAGAACAAGGAGAACAACATTGATCCATCCATTAGTGAACTGCATAGCCTCCTCATCCTAAAACATCAAGTTATGTAAAGTCACCAACTACAATCTGCAAAATGATACTATTAGATGTAGAAGGATGCATCTCATGAGATTGAATCATATGGTGTGAGGAACAATAATCAAGTATTCATTTGTTTGAATATGCTTATCTTGAGTAGACAATGCATGTAATTTAGTAGAAGGTTTGGGCACTAAAATTTTGCGCTACTACATGGCTTCATTCAATAGTTCTAGTTTTATCCAACATTTGGATTCATGGTGCCCAATTATGCCACAAAAACTACAGATTACACTTGATTTCTTCTTTGTCTTGGAGGAAGACTCACTGGATACTAAAAATGGAGAAGTAGAGGTTTTTTAATTATGTTTAGGCTTGGAGGTAGACTTACTAGTTTAAGCAGGATCAATATTTTGTTTGCACTAAGTTTTTTTCTCACCTTTAGAGGTTTGAGACACAAGAGCTTGATTCTTATATCCATAAAAACGTCTAATTGCACAATTTAATATTAGATTGTTCTTTGGTAACACGCACATATAAAATCTCAAATGAGAGCATTTTAAACCTTGATCCAAGTACATCCATAGTAGATTAAAAGGTAGAGGAAAATCCCTTAAAAGGACTATTTAACTTTGACAAAATTAGAAAACTACATTCTTCATCTATTTTGGTTTTTCCATGACCTCTCAACTATGAGAATAACAACTTGTATTTGGTAAGAAAAACTTCAATGCAAGCATGCTCATCCAATACAAGGGATGACAATTCAATGTCAAATTTCAATGCTTGAAATTCATTGACTTTGCCAAGTATTGAATTCAACTTGTACCAACTTTGTTTTGGTGATTTACATTTGTCCCAACTTTGTTTTGGTGATTTACATTCAATAATAGGAAACAATTGACTATCTAAAGCATGCAACCCAATCAAACCCATGTATTCATCAAGTTTGTTCCTATAATAAGATCTCTCAATTTCCTTTGTAAATATTGGTTGTGCTTCAACTAACATTTTCCATGGAAATTTCAATTGTAGAAGTTGTTTCATTTTGAGTTTATGAGTATGATAATTATTAATGACTTAGGATATCAACAACCCTAGACTCAACCATTTAAACAAGAATCATAGAGAGAAAAATAAAAAGACACTAAAAACATGTCTTGCGATTTCCAAATAATTGATAGTGAAAAAATGCAATCCCATGCACAAAATAAGGGCACTAAAAATGTATTTGTCAGCTGTTATAGCTGATTTTACCACTCTAGGTGAATCACACTTGTATGGCCTTCCCCTATCCCTCTACAGAATACTTAGACCCCTTGGACCATTTTTTTCCTTTGATGTTTCCTTGGCCATCCCTAAAAACATGTGAAAATTAATACACGTGACTTTTAAACCTATAATCATGTATATACGTGGGTTTGACCCCTAAAACTGCGTACATCGGGATGTTTGCATAATCCAAATAATTTTGGAGTTTTCCTTGGCATGGATCCGACTCACTTGGCTCCTTCCCTATGCCTTGAGATCACTACGATTCGACCTTTCATTACCCCTTTGAAAAGCTATATAAGGAACTCTATGGTACATTGAAGGAATATGAGAGAATTGAGAGCAAAGAAACTATAGTCCATTGTTACCAGAACTTGTGCTTGAGTCTGCACCCCTTTGTCCCTTGGATCACTTTGGTGTTCTTCCCAAGCTTGCATTTTTCTTGTGAGCTTGCTATCGAGAGATGGAGTATTGAGGTGGTGGAGGCCCAAGTGGGGGATTCAATTTCTGCGATTTGCAGACGTGCCGACAGAGGTTGTATCTATTGTAATCTCTGATTTTATATTAATAGAAATATCTTTTCATGTCCAATAATGTATGTTTGAATGAATATTTTATCCATGGATGTGTTCAAATGCTTATACATTGTTGATTATATATGCTAGAATAGATCTAACACTAATATATATATAGTATGCTTGTCTTGTTTACTTGTTGTTGAGGAAGTAATTTATCAATTCAAGCGGAAGTTGGAAAGCTCAATGGGGATCTACTTCAACCATCCAGAATAAGGTACGAGGTCTGATCCTTTAGTGTTAGATATTATATTTCTATTGCATATTAGAAAGGATTGATTTCTGGAGTCAAGCTATCTGTTGTGGTACCCCAAGCCATAGGAATATCTCTCCATAACAGAATTGGCGACTCCACTGGGGAGTTCCTAGTAGTTGTGCTTTGGGGGTTTTCTATTGGCATTCAATGGCTTTGAATTGCTCTTTTTCTCTTGTTTCTGTGTCGGGATCGGGGGCATGTTTTCCTGGTAGTGTCTAATTGGTGTGAATTTTGTCTCAGCTTGTCTATTTGCCTTTATTTTTATGCACCTTTCTTCTTGTACACGAGTTTTGAAATCACAGTCACGTATATACGCGGGTTTCACTGCTATTTCCGTGTACACATGCGGGTTTACTGGGAACAGTCGCGTATGCCCTTAGTTTTTCCTTTTAGAGGAATTTTAATGGTTGTTGGGTGAATTTTGATGATTGCTGAGTCTCCTTTGATACTGCCAAAGTTTGTATACACCTCTATTTCTGACCAGAGATGTTTTTTCTAGGGTAAATTTCTTTTTTAAGAATGTTCTTGTCATTGCATTTTCTATTTTTTGTTTTGGGATTAGTGCATTAGACTTCTTTTACCTTAGTGCTTTGCTTGAGTGCTTCTTGAGTGTGCTTGCAAAGTTTGGGGGTTGTAGAGTCATTCTTTTTCTTTTATATCTCATTTTTATTTCAAAAATCCAAAAATATTTACTTATCAGCATGCATTGCATTTTTCATTTTGCATAGTACTTGCACTAGATTTGCTTTTGAGTATTAGTCAATATTTCATATAGGAAAGCTTGCATTTATCATTTGAAGAAAATTGTGCATTTCACGTAGTAGCATACCCTGTTTTTCATGGACACAATGCATTTGCATTGATTGTTAGGTGTGCATTTTGCTTCATGTTGTGTCATAACACCATTAGTTGCACGGCCATATACCTCTTTTGAGTAATAAAGCCAATTAAAATCAACGCTTAATTAAAATGAACTACACTATTTTATTTCATAGGGTTCACCAACAAGATTAGGTTTTAGGGTCTTGGAATAGTTCATTGTGAGTTAAATCTCCAAGACCACTAAACAACAACATGTATGTGTATTTCCAGGTGAGTGTGTGAAATTCCTTGGTATAACCAATGTTTCTTAGGATCCTCCACTCAAAAGGGAGTTAAGCACAAGGCAGTGTGAGCGGTTATTGATTGGGATGACCCGTAGTCATAACTAAGTAGCACCGGAGATATTTCCAGGATTGTATTCGTATCTGGGGGCTCTTTCGAGAGTTTTGGGCTTTTCTACCTTGCCCATACGGTCAATCTCGCCTGCGACTGTCCGCCTGAGCATTGATTATATTGAGGTGACCTTAGTGACCTTACCTAGGATATCGAGGGGGTACTTTGCAGGGGTTATTCTGCGAATGTCCCGGCTAGGTTGGGGTTGGACAGCACAGTCGCTTTACCCGTTGAAGCTGAGGGCCAAAATAATTGGTTACGTACCTCCGCTTGTTATGTATGGGAGTCTCAAGCCTCTCCTAGGTGAGACATACCTACTTCATTCAGGAGCTCACTTATCCTACCCTTGATTGCTTGTGTTTGGATTTAGATTTTCTTGGTGATTGCTTTGTGCACGTTAGCTTTCCTAGGGTTTGTGTAGATAGAGATTCTTTTATATTTTTTGAGTCATTGTGGATTCAGGTGTGGCTCCTTGCCATTCTCATCATTTAGCGGGACTTCCGCCTTCTACAACTCCTCCTCCTTTGGGAGGGAGAAATAGACAATCTGGGCAGACTACTTCACACATTGATTCACACACCATGGGAGACCGTATGGAAGGTATTCCTAAACCACCTTCTCCCATTCATGTGGAAGATGGGGAGTTTACTCCTAACTATGATCCTTCACTCGATTTGACTGAGTTAGGTCCTGTGATTTCTGAGATAGGAACCTTTCATGATAGACCTACTTACTCTAGGGTTGATTCCCCATTGACGCATCACCGGTATGGAATGTCGGAGGATGATGAGACTCATTTTGAACCCGTGAGCACTAGTTATGGTAGTTATGGTATGTCTAGTTTTCCCACACATGATTTGGCATTTCAAGTCGAATCTGAGTTTGAGCCTAACACTATGCCTGGGGGCACTCTCATTCCTTACCATGCAGAAAGGTTTGGGAGCACAAGTCACATTGCACCTTCCATCTCGGTGGTGGAAGCTACATCACATATTCCTCCTAGGTCTAGGGTTAGTGATGCTATTAGGATACCAGATCCGAGACGAGTGACTATAGGGAATAGTACATACATAATTACACAGATCCCTTCGTCCTCTATCCCTAGTTCTTCGAATGTTCACCCTCCACCTCATTCACATGGTCCTTTGGGCCGGAACATTGCTACGAGTTATGTCCATATTGCGGTTACTAGACCGGTTGTGTCTCAGCTTCATGCACTACCCGTTGTTTCGGAAGGTCATGTTCGTACTTCTAGAGGTCACATTCCTACTTCCAGAATGTATATTCCTACTTTTGGAGTGTATGTTCCTACTTACGGAGTGTCTCATGGGACATCTCATGCGATGACTTATGGACCCTATTATGGGACGCAGTATGGACAAGGTTCTTCACCTTATGGGGGCAGGTATCAATAACTTGCTTACTCTCCAAATTACGGCTTTGTAGCTCTGAATAGTCAAGGTACATCACACTATGGTGCTTCCATGCCACCCTATACAGGTCAAACCAGAGGAGGGCACTATGGCCAAGGCCATGGTGGTAATCAGACCTATGTGAATCAGAACTATCAAGGAGCGGTCCATCGACCTCATCATCCTAGGCTCCCTTTCCTCGCAACGTTGAATCTTCCTGAATTCTCGAGATTGATGAACGATCTTGTAGCTCATGACCCGGCTTTTCCAGCTGTCCCTACTAAGATTCCCTCAGACATACCCAAATTCGAGGGAAAACTGGGAGAGGATCCGAGCGAACATGTTACTACCTTTCACGTATGATGCTTTTCGAATTCCTTACAACAAGACTCCATTTGTTTAAGGTTGTTTCAACACACCCTTACAGCGCCTACCTTGAAATGGTATATAGAGCTACCTAGGGGGGCATTCACTTTGTTCGATGACCTAGCGATGACTTTTCTTAACCACTTTCAGCTACTAGTGCGTTATGACGTTTGTACTGGACTCTTCTCGACATTTCGGCAGGATAAAGCCACCCATATCTTGGATCATATACAAGAGTGGTGTAGATGGAAGAGGTTAATTAAAGCTTTTATACCGCTGAAATTCCTTCTCGAATGGTTCCCTAAGTCGTTATTGCCGTATATAGCAAAGGATGTTTCTACATCTGGAGTGCAAAATGAGGAACAAGCAATTTTTAGGGCGCAGGAATTGGATTTGATTTATGCTCAGTCCGGTTTGTTATATGAGATCATTCCCAATGCTCCACGTTCTAGTTTCGACCCCAAAGTTAAACTTGGACCACATGCCGATGGCATTGTTGGTTGTGCGAGTGCTAAACCTGTAGATTTGGTTGCAAAACAAGTTAGTCAATTGTCAATCAGCCAATCTGCTTTGGGACAAGCCATGGCTTCGTCTCAACTCACCCAAATGGCGAGTGTACTTTCGGTGCAATCGTTAGAACAGAAGGATAACCAGCAGCCCGGACGAAATAAAAATAAGGGTAAGAATAATCGTAAGGGTGGGAATAGGAATGAGAATGCTAATAATAATGACAAGAATGCCTGTAATGCTGGGGGGGACAAGCAAGCTAAACGTAAGGTTAAATTCCCTTGCAAGTTGTGGAAGGACGATCACCTCACTTACTTGTGCCCTTGTATCAATGAAGCCTCGAGATTCTTGGCACAGGGCCCAGCTGTGCTAACGAACCCTTTACCTCACAATCAAAATATGAACTCGAGGACCCATGACCAGTCTGGTGGTGATCAAGATTCGTCGAAGGGTAGTGGTTGTGATTTCATTAACATGGTACGTGTTGCGAAAGCTGTGACTCGTCACAACCCAGCCCAAGAAAGGAACTTGATCCACCAGGGACTCCTTTGCATATTGAGAAATCTGTGGATAAACTTGAAGCTATACCTTGCATTCCTAAGGGAGTCCTTAAGTGTTCGGGCCACAATCCTAATGCCCGAGTCGCCTAGAACTATTCTGTTGTCGAGGATTTGGGATACACTCCTTGTGCGATTTCTACACTGGAAGTGCTTCAGAGTTGTCCTTCGCAAAGGAAGGCTTTGCTTTCAGCCCTTGGTGTGAATGATGATAATTCTTCCTCCATGATTAAATTTGAAACTGCAGGACTTCAGTCTCGCTTGCCTTACTATGTGTCTCTTTTGATTCACGTAGAATGTCTTAACATGATCGTCAAGCGCACTGTGATTGACGAAGGCGCTGCTGCTTCTGTGATGTCTTTATCATGTTGGAAGGGTTTAGGTTCCCTTGAGTTGTCTAAATCAGTGACCATGTTAACTGTGTTTGATGGGAGATCATTTAGGCCACACAGAATTCTTCCTTCCCTTAAGGTCCATTTGGGAGGGAAGACTGTTGCGATAGAGGTCGAGGTGGTTGATGCACCCCTTGACTACAATCTCTTACTGGGTTGATGCAAGCCATAGCTTCTTCCCTATTTCGCGTTGTATGCTTTCCATTTAACGGGAAGATAGTCACGATTGATCAAACGTCATTCAAGAATTCATCAGTTACCGCATCTTCGGGAGATTCGATCCCAATCGTTGAGCACTCTTAGCTGGCAACTGGGAGTGTGTGTGTGGGCATGTATCCATCCCTCATGGGAAGTTTTAGTTGTCCTGCACCGATCCTTATGATAGGGTCTAGTTCCGGTGAGGCTTCAACATTTATGAGATTGGTGTCTTTTCGCACGAGTCATATGGAAGATCCTTGGATTCTTCCTACACCGAGTACTCCGAGTGAGCCCATCGTGACGGATGTGTTGTTGCATGCAAATATGGTAGCTTATCAAGCTAATCTTGAGAGTGTTGCAGAGCCTAGTCTTTCCTCTTCGCTGACAGAGGAAGAGGACCCTTATGTGCTGCCGGCATGGGCAGTACAGTCTTCTCATGCACACGACTACCTTGATAGTGTTTTCCCTTCAGATGAAGCAATTATTGAGGCCATGTCGGGAGTTGAGCCATCATGGGAAGAACTCCATCATAGATCTTACTTTCTTCCCGAGCTTGACCGCTTGGAGCATGAGGACTTTAGGGAGGTTATTAGTGAGAGAATTGGTGGTCCTATGGTTCCATTAAGATCTCTTGGTCCGATGGTTGATGGAAACATGGCAAACATATCTTCAACGATTCCTATCAATATCTCTCGCAATCCTGGTAGGATAGAGAATGTCTATATTGGGGAAGAATGTTTCCATGCTGAGATTCAAGAATACACTGAGCTGTTTAAAGAATTCTGTGATATCTTTGCTTGGTATTATGATGAAATGCCAAGTATCGACCCCTGTATTATCGAACATGAGATTAAGACTTATCCCAACGCTAATCCTGTTCGGCAACGTTTGCGTGCAGTGAATCCTAGGAAAGCACCCGCGATTACGGCAGAGATAGAGAAACTATTGAAAGCCGGTTTTATCTATCCCGTTCCCTTGACGGAGTGGGTTCCAAACCCCATTCCGGTGGATAAGAAGCAGGGAGCAATCCACATATGTAATGATTTCCATGATTTGAATCGTGCCTGTCCTAAGGAAAATTTTCCCACACCATTTATTGATCAGATTTTGGATGAGTGTGCGAGTAGCGAGGTTTTTTCTTTCATGGATGGATTTTCCGGATATAATCATATACAAATTAAACCTGAGGACCAACATAAAACTGCATTTATTTGTCCTCGGGGAACTTTTGCATATCGAAAAATGCCTTTTGGCCTTAAGAACACCGGAGCTACTTTTCAGTGGGCCATGACCTTGATCTTCCACGATCTCGAATTGATTATCGAAGTATTTTTGGATGACCTTGCTGCTCATTCTCACATGAGAATGCGTCATTCCTATCATTTGAGATTGGTATTCAAAAGGTGCTGCCATTATTTGGTCAGGTTAAACCTTCACAAGTGCATCTTTTGTGTGAAGTCAGGTCGCTTGTTAGGATTCATCGTTTCTAAAGAGGGTGTAAGAGTCAACCCTTTGAAGGTTGAGGCAATACTTCAGTTGTCTCCCCCAAAAAATATTCGTCATATTCAATGTTTTCAAGGCATGGGAAACTTCTTACCGAGATTCGTTGTCAATTTTGCCAATTTGACTAGAGGCTTCATGCGTCTTTTGAAGAAGGACACCACCTTTTGCTGGGATGAGCGAGTCCATAAGTCCTTTGATGCACTTAAGCGAGCCCTAGCATCGGCCTCGGTGATTAGTCCCCCAGACTATAGCCGTGATTTTCTACTTTATGTGGCCACGTCCATGGAGATAATTGGTATGGTTTTGGTTCAAGAGGATGAGCAGCTCCAAGAGCATGTCATATACTATCTGAGCCAGAACCTTATTGACACAGAGATTCGTTATTCTCATGTTGAGAATCTTGCCTTAGCTACCGTACATGCGGTTCAATGGTTGAGACATTATATTCTCCTTCGCCAGACCTTGGTTGTAGCCCATGTCAATCCGTTTCAATTCGTCCTCACCCGAAGGATGATTGGGGGAAAATATAATAAATGGATTGTCATCTTGCAAGAGTTTGATCTCGAGTTTGTTTCGGAAAAATCGAAGAAATTGTTAATTTTTGCAGAGCTTGTATCGGATTTCCCAAGTGAGGCTAAGGAGTTGGTTTGTGAAGATACATTTATCGATGAACACATCTTCTTAATCTCAACTTTAGACCCATGGTAAGGGGATATCATTATATATTTACAAACATTGAAGGTCCCTAGTCACCTCTCACGGGATGAACAATGAGGATTACGTGACGTGTCTAAGAATTACCTCATAGTGGATAACACTTTGTACCGCCATGGGGTAGATTCCATTTTACGACATTGTTTAACTCACGAAGAGACTGAGGTAGTGCTGAATGATTTCCATGGAGGGGCATGTGGTGGTCATTTATCTTAAGAGCCCAAAAAATCTTAAGAGCAGGTTATTTCTGGCTGTCGATCTTTAAGGATTATGTAGATGCGGTCAAGAAGTGCCACCCTTGCCAGGTGTTTGCATGTAATATGCGCTTGAAACTTTCCCTATTACATCCCATCATCACCGCCGGTCCCTTCACTAAGTGGGGGCTTCATTTTATGGATTGCAACCCAGCTTTAGCTGGGGGTCATCATCATATCATAGTGGCTGTTGATTACTTCACGAAATGGGCTAAGGCTATGCCTACAGTTAAATCCGACGGTGAGACAACCGTGCACGTCGTATTCAACTAGATTATTACTCGGTTCGGGATTCCGAAAGAGCTTGTCACTGACCATGGCTCGCACTTTCAGAATCATATGATGGAAGAATTGGCATCAAAGTTAGGGTACAAGCAAGATCATTCCTCCTCTTACTACCCTCAAGCGAATGGATAGGTAGAAGCAGTGAACAAGTCACTCAAATCCATTCCCCAACGAACCATCGCAAGAATAATTGGCACATCATGTTATATCTTGCTTTGTGGGCGTATAGAACCGCTGTTAAGACTGCCACAGGTTTTTCTCCATATCAAATTGTACATGGAGTGGAGTTGGTATTGCCGGTTGAATGCGAGATTCCTTCTTTGAAGCTAGGCGTAGAACTCTTACCAGACACTTCACCATTGGAGGAGCATTTGGTCCACCTTGAACAACTTGATGAGCAGCATCGAGATGCCTTGATGGATCTAGAAGTAAATAAACGTCGCGTAAAGGTCCAGTACGATAATTCTATCCATCCAAGGAGGCTTAGTGAGGGAGACTTGGTCCTTTTTTGGGATCAACTAAAAGAACCCTTGGGGGCAGGAAAGTTTAACCCCATGTGGCGTGGTCCTTACGTCGTCAAACGTGTGTTAGAGAAGGGTGCTTATGAGTTAGTAGATTATGAGGGAACGACCTTGGCCGAGCCTAGAAATGGGCTCTATCTCAAGAAGTACTATGCATGATTTTCATCCAAGGATGGTATTGTATATTATTATACAGTTTTGTATAGTTAGGTATTTTTCTTATAGTGATTGGGTTTGTGATTAGTTTTCGTTTCTTTTGGTAGATGTCAATGGAATCTTCCACCTACACAGGATTCACGGATGGTGTGAGTCATCACACTCAACACGCAGCCTCTGCTACTTGGGTGATTTATACTCCTATGGGTCAGGTACTGTCTTCAGGAGGCGTATGTTTACGGCCATCTTCAAACAATGTTGCTGAATATAGTGCCGTTATTGAGCTTTTACGGGATGCCATTTCACACGGCATTCTCTCTCTTGAGGTACATCTTGATTCGGAGTTAGTAGTGTCATAGCTTAATGGTTTGTACCATGTTAGAGTTCTGACGTTATTAAGAATATTCTTATGCATGAGATTATTAGAACAACAATTTGACAATATAACATACATACATATTCCAAGAATTAATAATCAAGTTACTGACTCATATGCTAACTATGTGTTAGAATGGCATTTGTTTCATACACAATAAATTCATCACAAAGACAAATTTTTACACATGTAAATAAATAAACCGATCATCATAAAAATTTTATAAACATCCAAAATGTGGTAATACATAGTGTCATGATACAAAAATCGGGCTCTCGAGCCACCAAAATATAATACACGGTAATACAAAATGTATAACTCCCAGGTATCTAAGCCCGTGGAGGAGGGGGGGGTTGTGATCATGGAAGGTCACTACGGCTCTAGCTAGCCATCGAAATAACCGCACCCATGCTCGTGGTACACCCACCACCTGGCACTGCATAGCCTCAGGCAAGTCCTCGACTTGCACCATGGGAACTCTGTGTGTTAGCCTCACAAAGTTGGTATGAATGCTCTGGAGCGTCTGCTCCGCATCCACACCCATGATATCATCTCATCTTCCCCTCTGTCTATGACGAGGGAAGCCTTCAGGCCGTTGTGGTTCCACATCTGTATGCAAATGGTAGATGTCACTATGTATTGTTGCACAAAAAATATGTCTTTTGATTCCATATAATCAGAAAACAAAAAAAAAATTAAATAACTCAAAAATTTAAAGAGAGGGTCGAGATTCATTACCTATGTCATCATATGCCGATCCTGGTGCTAGTGGCATGTCCGAGTCCCCCCGAAAATCAATTCCCGCATAGGGGTAGTCATTTATGGCAACTATCTATCGTCACCACCACTAAAAGAACTCAGCTAGATAGGGGTTGGACACCCTACCTCCACCCAGTCTACACATTGCATCCGCCCAACGCCATTGGGCCGAATCTCGAACCCCATGAAGAGAAACGTCAACTCTGGGGCTCAATCCTAGAACACGCTCAAAGGAAAATGTGCTCAGTATGCTGCTAAAACCGAAGTTTCACACTCTTCCCATATTACACTCACTAAGCTGTTGTTTCATGTCACCCAGTAGTGCAGTGATCCAGTCATATACCGTGGGTCTCATGCACTTCACCGCATAGAACATCAGAGGTTGCGAGGCTTGGTGGAGTGAAGCCAAGCCTGCTATCCTACCCAGTGTCAGTAGGATGGCCTTTAGGCCCAACAACTGTATAGATTTGGTTGGGATCTGACTCCCCACCCTCTCTGTGTCCGGATAGTAGTACATCGCAATGTACTCATATATAGTCAATCCACCTCCAGGCCCGTGAGAACGTAGGTTCACTACTTCCCCCCGTCGGGAAAGTTCAGTAATAAAGTATATGTCCTCCACCTCTACGGTGAGGGACATCCCATCTATCTTGAATGACTCAGAGTCTGGATCCCAGTAATCCACCAGCATCTGCAATAGTCTTGGTTTGGCCCTCAAGCCACCAAGACACCAAAATTTGTAGAGCCCACATGCACGTAGTACTTGTTGAGCCATTATATCGGCCCTTACTGCTGCCTCTACATCACCATGTTCACGTTGTCTCCATTCTAGGACCATCCTGCACAAAAAATTGCAAGTTTTCCCATTAGAATACTTAAAAAACTTCATGCGCGGCTGCATACGCGACTGTTTGCCAAACAGCCGCATATGTACACGGCTGTGAGGGCATTTTCCATGTATATCCAGCCCTATACGCAGAAAAACCCTCGATTTCCACATGGGCTACAGCGCCTATTTTGGATTGGCCTAGAAATCCTAAATGGCCATGGAATTTGATAAAAATTGCATCAAAACAGAAGAGAAGAGCATGGGCAAGTACCTGGAAGAAATGGTCATGGATTCCACCGGCTGGATCTCCTGGAATTCGCTGTTGAAAATCTGAGCTCAATTGGGTAAAAATTTCAAATGTTTTATAATGTTTTGAATTTTTTACTATTTATAGAAATTTTTCAAATTTTTGAAAATTTTTACCCCCTTGCCTATAGTTTGGACCATTTCTAATCATTTTGGACCATTTTTGACCTAATTCATGATGTAGGAGACCTTTTTGAGTGTCGTTTCAGCCGTTGGATTGACTCGTTCATGTCGATCTCGAGTATCATGTTTAAACTAGCATATAGGTTAGGTTTCATCACCGTTTGCATTTTGCATGACCTTATGACCATTTCATCATAGCCTTAGGTACAAACCCACTCTATTATGTCATGGAACCTTCTTGTT
Source organism: Pseudotsuga menziesii (assembly GCA_001517045.1). Classification (NCBI taxonomy): domain Eukaryota; kingdom Viridiplantae; phylum Streptophyta; class Pinopsida; order Pinales; family Pinaceae; genus Pseudotsuga; species Pseudotsuga menziesii. Next base: position 53,776 of record LPNX010595813.1, on the reverse strand, counting down.
GTTTTAAAAGTGGCATGGTATGAGTGGTAGAGCTTGACCTTACATTGGTACCCTATTTAGCGCCTTATTTGCATTTGGTGCCCATGCTGACGTTTTGTCCTTTAGGGTGTGGGAGTCCATTGTATAGTACTGCCCTGACATTTTGCAAAAGCCTCATACTCCTCTTGATCTTTTGTTGGCCTATTTCCCTCAGGACTCCCTTATGTCAAGTTGTAATTGCATTAGCATGAGTTTTTCCTACCTTATTGAGCTTTATGCCAGCTTCCCTGACATTGCGTTTCAACCATATAGCCCGAGCTTGTCTCATGTCTATCCATGCAGAGCCATTTTATATATCCTTTGCAGCTTGATTCCCTTTTTACCAGGAGGGGATTTTCCCCTGAGTGTCGCTATCCTACACATGTGTCCTTGCATTGAGCATAGGTATGTTCCACTGCTTGGAACTAGTTTTTTTTCCCCTATGACACTCGTCTCCTCCTAGTCTGTAACTATAAAGCAGTTTTATTCTTTTTCAAGCTTTTTAATTATTTGAAAAAGTCCAAAAAAATAAAAAAAACCAAAAAGCCAGACAAGGAAAGATGTTATCTTTGGCAGCTTTCGAGTCGTGTTGCCTATGAACAGAGCACTGTATATCACATCCGTTGGTTGGGTTTATAGTTTGACTTTAGGAGCTGTACTCGTTTTATCTGAGTTTATCTCCACCGACTGGTTAAGATTCCAGTCTCCATGGAGCCTCTATTGATGCCTCCTGTGTCGCAGAGATGTCCCAGTTTTGTATATTGAGTCTATGCTGCCTTTATTCAGTCACCATTCACCGTTATGCTCTTGTTTGAAGGAATTTGAAACCTGAGTCAGCCATTCCTCAGTTATCTTGACTTTGCATGTCGGCCATTCCCAGTACAGTTACTGGTTCCTGCACCTTATGATCGAGTCCTTGCACATTATACAACTTTACTGAGTACCTCGTGTTGTATGATGGGGGATGCCTTAATGCCCTCCTTCCAGTGGATTTCATCCCATCGACTTCAGATCATTTATTCTGGGATTGGAATCTAGAGTCATTTTGAGTGCCTTAAGACTTGCAGTCATTAGTGGCAGGTTCTCTCAACGTCGATAGTCTTTGGGAATACATCAATGTCCCTTGATTGATGGATCCTCTCAAGTGTTCGACCTCCACACATCTATTCACACTTGTTAGTTTACACTCTAGTACCTTGATTCCCATTTTTATTATTGGTGAGTGATCTCGTGTCTGTTAACGGTATACATCAATGACCGGTAATCAGACGATGGACTACTATGTTTGACCTCGACACCTCTATTCACATAGTAGGACATGTACTCGTAGTGGTTTGTGTAGAAGAGCTTCCAAATTGGTGGCATCTCTTATATTCTACCTCCTTGATCATGCCAAGTGTTCTTGAGATTTCAGCTCTCGTGACTTGATTCCAGTATATGTCAGACATTTCCAGCCATTATGGAGATCTTGATCCATTATATATATTCAGCCATTATGGATATCATGGTCCTTTGTATATCTTCATTATGGATATTCTGATCTATGTATATTGTACGTGGTGATGACCACTTATGTGATATCTTGTATCATGCCTATTCATGGCCATTGTACTCTTATGTATCCGGGACTACTATATGTATTTGCAGTTATGTGTAGAGTTGTATCATTGTACAATGTTGATTGGATGGCTAGTCTTCCATTTGGGATCCTTCATCACTCCACTTCTGGGATGGACTTATAATGTATTTCGGCCATTGTATGACCCCTCTGACCTCACACATTAGGGGGCATCTGTTATAGTTGATTTTACCACTCCAGGTGAATCACACTTGTATGGCCTTCCCCTGTCCCTTTGTAGACTCCTTATACCCCTTGGACCATTTTTTGTCCTTTGATGTTTCCTTGACCATCCCTAAAAACATGTGAAAATTAATACATGCGACTTTTAAACCTATAATTGTGTATATACGTGGGTTTGACCCCTAAAACTGCGTACATCAAGATGTGTGCATAATACAAATCATTTTGGAGTTTTCCTTGACATGGATCCGACTCACTTGACTCATGGCATTCCTTATGCCTTGAGATCACTCAGATTCGACCTTTCATTACCCCTTTGAAAAGCTATATAAGGAACTCTATGGTACATTGAAGGCATATGAGAGAATTGAGAGCAAAGAAACTATAGTCCATTGTTGCGAGAACTTGTGCTTGAGTCTACATCCCTTTGTCCCCTGGAGCACTTTGGTCTTCTTCCCAAGATTTCCTTTTGCTTATGAGCTTGCTATTGAGAGATGTAGGATTGAGGTGGTGGAGGCCCAAGTGGGGGATTCAGTTTCTCCGATTTGCAGACGGGTTGACAGAGGTTGTATCTATTGTAATCTCTGATTTTATATTAATAGAAATATCTTTTCCTTTCCAATAATGTATGTTTGAATGAATATTTTATCCATGGATGTTTTCAAATGCTTATACATTGTTGATTATATATGCTAGAATAGATCTAACACCAATATATATAGTATGCTTATCTTGTTTACTTGTTGTTGAGGAAGTAATTTATCAATTCAAGCGGAAGTTGGAAAGCTCAACGGGGATCTACTTCAACCGTCCGGAATAAGGTACGAGGTCTGATCCTTTAGTGTTAGATAGATAATTTCTATTGCATATTGGAAAGGATTGATTTCTGGAGTCAAGCTGTTTGTTGTGGTACCCCAAGCCATAGGAATTTCTCTCCGTAACATCAACCCAAAAACTTCAAAAGATATCAAGTTGAAAAAAGAGAAAAAAAAAAGTAGTAAAAAAAAATTGAATTAAGCCATATTTTTTTTACCATGTCGCTAGGGTCTGCAGCTATGGCTAGCGTTTTTAGCTATGACTAGGGTTTGCAGGCATGGCCTATAGACTTAGCTACTGTGACAGTCGACAGTTGAGCCGGTGTGCGGGTTGCTGCTAACTAGAGTACGAATGGTGTTATGTGTTGACCGAGACGGGATCATTTTCTTGGGAGGCAAGTTACATTCCCCTTTTTTTATTATCTGAAGGTAAAACTTGTAACTATTTTCTTTTACCTAGGTGTTTTTACTGCTCTACCTACCCGCACTATGGTTGAGGAGGATCAGGTGGATTACTCCTTTGAACACCTGGAGGAGGGGATTTTTTGGCATCCGAAAAGTGGTTGTGTGTCAGAAGGTGTGGCTCCCATTCAGAATCCATGGACGAAGGGTTTATTTGCTGCAAAACCTTTTTCCGGCAGATGGTGATGGGTTTTCCCTGTCATATTTGTTGTTGTAATCTCTAAGGTCGTTTTAGCTGCTGGAAGACTCTTTTTGTATAGAGTGGTGGGTTATTAGTAGGCCGGAAGGAGTGAATCTCCTTGGTTACATGAGGGAGGTTGGGCTCGATACACGATGAAGACAGGGTTGCAGTGGAGTCGAATGCAGATGGGAATTGGAGGGAGGGTGTCGGTTCTCCCATGCCATTTGTGGATTCATTCGAGTAGCATGAACACTTAGGGTTAGTGGGAAGCTTTATCGGTGCGTAAGAGCAAAGGGGCTGCTCTATCCCATTAGGGAAGGGTTTAATTTCTTCAGGCACCAATGGTGAGGAGGTTAGAAGACCAAGAAACAAGACAATTCGAAATCGGAAGAAAAACTAGATCAAATTGAATCCGGTCATCAACTATTCTGTTGGGGAAGACATTGGTTGGGAGATGATGGAGCGGACGACCAAACTCACGCTGGTGGGTCGTTTCATGGGTAAGTCGTTCTATGTTCAGTCTGTAGTGAAATGGGCTGAGGATTGATGGATGGCGGAGATGGGGGAGGTTCCTGAAGTGGAAGAACTTGCGTGAGGATGGTTCACTTTAAATTTTCAAAACAAGGATCATTTAATCTAGTTGTTGAACCTAAATAGGTCCTTTGAACATGCATTGGTTTTGTTGAAGCAATGACAACCTCTTTTCAATGCAAGCAGAGAAAGGGTGGACCTTGTGCCAATTTGGGTCAGACTCGTGGGGCTCTTGCTCCCTTTCTAGTATGAGGAGCATTTCCCTCACATTGGGAACCTGCTAGGTACTTTTTTCGAAGCTGATACTTCATTCAAGGTTACGAAATTGAAAAGGACGGCTCAAATTCTTGTTAATATCAACATCGGGAATGGGCTTCCTGGTGCAGTGAGGATGGATTGGAGGCAATACTCTTATAATTAGTTTTTGGACCATGAAGATGTCTCGTTTAGAAGCAGATGTTGTCATGCAGATGGTCACCCTACTATGGAGTGCTCCCCAGCTATTCGTACTTTGAATGGGCATCGAAAGAATAGTGGGAGCTCATTATCTGGGGGAGAGGGGGGGGGGGTGTATTGACCCATCATCGCCACCTTCTTCTCCTGCAAGACAGGCAATTGAGACTGTGGAGGTTAGCGAGGCGGAGCACAAACCTCTTGTGGGGTTACTGGTGGTGGAGGTGGTCAGACAAGTGGGAAAACCTTTCCTGTTCGGGGTTCCTCTTCCTGGTACCTCCTCTTTTTCCCTCTCTCCATCCATTAATTTATTTGCAAATAATTTGAATGTTTCGAGTCTAGATTGGGTGGATGGGCTTAAAAATTTGACTATGTCTTCAAATCCTCTAGAGCTCTTATCACCCATCTCTGCTGCATGTATTGAGGAACCCCCTTCTGTGTCGGTGCTGGAACCATTTTTGCTCGAACAATCTCCTCCTTGTTTCCCCCCTGAATCAACTGATTCAGGATATTTCCTTCGTTCTTGTACTAAAGGGCCTTATGGGGGGGCTGGGGAAAGCCATTGTTGGGACTCCTACGGGGAGGGACCAAATATCCCATTTTGAAAAGGCACAAACCTGAGCAAGAAAGGATTTACTGGAAGGAAAAAAATTTCAATTGAAAGGGCACTTGGAGCGGTGCATGCCCAGAAGAAGGGTAGGAGGAAGATTATGTCCTTTAATTGTTGGGGTCTTGCTGGTCCCCAGAAAAGATCAACACTCTGGAGGGTGGTTGATTCAGATCGCCCTGATATTTTGTTGCTTCAAGAAACTTTAGGGGAAGGAGAGGAGATAAAAGTTAGGCTAGAAAGTTTGGTTTGGTGGATGACATGTTGAGACTCTGGATGTTAGAGGTCGTTTAGGAGGCTTGGCAATTGGTTGGAATGCCAGGAATATTAAGGTTTTGAAATATTTGGGGTATGGAATCGGTTTTGGGTTTAACCTTTAAAGCCCTGGAACTTGGGGATATCTACAATGTAGTTAACATTTATGGACCTTACCTAAATAGTATCTCGTTCTTGGATAATCTATTTAACAAATCTCTCTTGGGGGATTTCAACTTCTCCTTGGGGGATTTGTTGAATAAATATTTTACCCAAAATTGGGTTGAGAGGAACTGGTTGGATATTGAGCCCTGTAAGCTCACACCCACTTGGAAAAATAACAGATGTGGGGAAGGGAGAGTGGCAAAGATACTAGATCATTTTCTGGTTATAGAAACGATTATGGACATACATCACTTTATCATACAATAGGTGGGGAAAGGTGCATTCTCGGACCACTACCCTATATTTATGGAATTAGAGAATGATCATGTTAAACCACCAAGTCCTTTGAAATTCAAAAAGATTTGGCTTAAAGATGAAGGTTTTCGGGCCCAGATTTCCAATAGATGGATTCCCTTCGATCCTAGGAATCGGAGCACTGCAACTTTTTCAGTTTGTAGCGAATATCAGGAATTTGAAGGATGCTATCAAATCTTGGGCAGTGGACAAAAGAAATAGGGAGGATAGTGAGCTACAATAGATTGGAACTGAGCTCTCTGGGATCTATAACATGGATGGAGGTGGGATGATGAATCAGACGAAAAAGGATGAGCTGATCCGGTTGGAAGGGAGAAGGATCACATTGTTGTTGGAAAAGGAAGAAACGTGGAGATTAAAGAGCCAAGCGATTTGGTTGGAATGTGGGGATGACAACACTAAATTATTTCATGCATATGCTAGAGGGAGGAAGGCAGCCAATACTGTGTGGAGCCTTGTAGATGAACATGGCTCAACACATGACACTTTTGAAGGCATGGCCTCCACCGGGGTTGAACATTTCAAGAAGCTTTACAAGGCACATGTTTAGGAATCGCTTACTAAAGTTATCTGTATTGCTCAGGTGTTCCCTAGGTTTGTGGAAGAGGAAGATAATTTGGCTCTGATGGAGGAAATATCTGAAGGTGAACTCAAGGAAGTACTGCAGAGTTTTCAGAAGGAAAAAATCCTTGGGCCTGACGGATGGACGATCGAATTCTTTCTGGAACTCTTTGAAACTCTGGGTGATGATATACTTAAGGTATTAGAGGATACAAGAATCACTGGGAGGATTCCGACTAGTTTCAATTCTAATTTTATTGCATTAATTCCAAAGGTGTAAAATCATGTCGCTTTGAATGACTTTAGACCCATCTCTCTTTGCAATTGTATCTACAAGGTGGTCACAAAGGTGATTGCTTGGCGACTGAAGGGTATTTTGTCCGACCATATTACTAACGAACAATTTGGTTTTTAGGAGGGGATACAGATTCATGAGGCCATTGGGGCTACTTAGGAAGGCCTGCACAGTATGAAAACTAAAAATCTTAAGGGTGTTGTTTTGAAAGTTGACCTTGACAAGGCCTATGATAAGGTAAGCTGGATGTATATTTCTTTACGGCTAACCCATTTAGGGTTTGACATTGCCTCTATGAGATGGGTAATGAGATACATTTATACTGTTTCATTCTCGGTTCTGATCAATGGTGCAACATCTCCTCTTTTTCATGTAGAGAGAGGGCTGAGATAGGGTTGCCCTCTATATCCCCTTCTATTCCTGTTGGTGGTAGAAGGTCTTAGTAGATCCATCAGGGAGGCTAAAAGAATGGGAAACTTTAGAGGTATTCAGATTTCTCAGGATCTGCAGCTGACACATTTGTTGTTCATGGATGATGTGCTCATCTTCTGTTCTGGTTCAGTCAGAGAACTAAATACCCTTTTTGATATTCTGAAGTTGTTTTCTAAATCTACTGGCATGGAAATAAACATTGGGAAATCTACTACGTCCACCCATATGTTAAGTGATGTGGAGCGACAGAAACACTTGACTTTATTTCCTTTCAATGTTGGAAGTCTAGAGGGAGGGTTGAAATATCCCAGTTTCTATATGAAACCTAATGACTATCGAAAACAAAATTGGGTTTGGTTGTTGGAAAAGATGGAAAAATGGTTGAAGCAGTGGAGCCATAAATGGTTATCTAGAGCTAGCAGGCTGGTGTTGGTAAAAGTTGTACAAGAGACCATCCTTGTTTATTGGATGTCCTTGGCTTGGATCCCAAAAGGAATTTTGGAAGAGGTGCGTAGAACATGTTTCTATTTCTTCTGGTGTGGTAAGTAGGAAGCCTAGGTTACTCCTCGACTTAGGTGGGAGAGGATAGAAATCCCAAAAGGATTGGGTAGATGGGGTCTTAAAAACATTTTTCTATTTGCAAAATCTCTGGCAGAAAAAGGGGGATGGAGAATATTGAAGACTGAGAGTTTATGGACTCAGGTTATGATTTTGAAATATATTGGACCAGGAGCGGTGGAGGATTGGCTTCAAGACCCTGTCAAATTGCATCTGGGGGATCGTTTTTTGGAGAGCATTGGTAAAATCTTTGGATGTCATTGAGGCTAATCTAGCTTAGCATGTAGGGAATGGAAGGAATATCAGATTCGGGGAGGATCCATGGGTCGGGTGTATACAACAACACAGACTTCAGGTTGAAACGGTGATGGAACTGTGGCATAGAGGAATTTTTTTCCTTAATCATCTTATGCCACCTCTGTAGGAGAATTGGTGGGAACAATCCTAGATTCGGGTAATGTATCTGGGGTGTCCTGATCGATAAATGAGGGATCTGGAAATGTATATTGGGGCTTTGAACTAAGATCAGATCAATATTCATGACAGGGATTATGTCCTCATTTGGGATGTGGATCCTAGTGGGAAATACACTCCAAAGGAAGGATATATTAAACTCAGTGCTGAAGGAGTGGATAGGGTTGAGGTTTGGTGGTGGAAGTCCCTCTGGAAGATCAATTGTCCACCTAAAACCAGGCTCTTCATGTGGTGCGTACTAGAGAACAAGGCACCTTACTAGGACAGCCTACAAAAAAGGTGCTTTCAGGGACTAGGTTGGTGTATTCTGTGCAAAAATGCAGAAGAATCGACATTACACCTTTTTCTGCAGTGCCCTTACATCAAAGAAGTGTGGAAGGAATGCTCTAAGATTTTTGGCACCCTTTGCAGGTGGGAGGGGTTGATCATTTTGGGAGCATGGGAAAACTGGAGAAGAACTAATTCACTGGATGCTATGCTAGCACTTCCTTTGCTGGTTATCTAGGGAGTGTGGCTAGCTCGAAATAACTTGATATTTGCAGATAAGGATTGTACTCCAAATATCATTGCAAATGCTACTGGAGGTATACTTACTGCTTTCCCTCAGCATATTAGAGTAAAAAATCAAAGGGAAGTTTTAGAGGTGGAAATTGATAAGACGGTGTCTTGGGGGTTCTTTGACGGAACGGATCAAGAGAATAGGTGCAGGGGTGGTTCTATCCTCTTCCTGCGGGAGGGTCATTTCTTCGAATTAACAATGGGTTTAGGAGAAGGAAGTAACAACTATGCTAAGATGCTCAGTCTGAAACGTCTTCTCATCTTTGCAGCCGAGAAAGGGTGCATAAATCTCAATGTATTTGGTGACTCAATGAATGTGATTAACTAGATCAAGGGGACTCAAATGTGTGGAAATATGATACTTTCCAAAATAGTATCTTTTATTATAGATATTTTAGATTCTTATGATGCTTTTTCCTGCAGACATGTCTACAAGGAGAATAACAGGGAGGCGGACAAGGCCTCGAAGGAGGGTTTATTGATGATGTTGGTTCAATGGAAGATCAATGAGCAGGTTGATGGTGCAACACATGAGTATTATCATAGACCCTTCATTGAAGGGGCCACTCAGATTTGACTCTTTATATCCTGGTCTATTGTTTATTACATCAGTGGTGGCATTATATTTTACTGTTTGGATTTTTGGACCTTCGGTGGGTCTATGGTACTGTTGGACTTATATTATCAGTTTATTAGCTTTGTCTATTTGCTGAAAATTGTGGGGATGTACCTCAGTATTGTGGCTGTAATTTTGCTCTATCTCTACAGATGTATTGTAGACATATGTTTTGACAGGGACTAAACACTCGTCTCTTTTTTGTTTTTTTGGACCTTTTTGGTTAACTCTGAATACACAAGTTGTGTATCTGCGAAATGTAATTTTGTTCTCGAAAGATGAAATGAAATTATGTTTTTTTCCCAGGAAAAAAAAAGGGCATTGAAGGATACTTTATGCTGAAACAACTTATCAAAAAATAATTTTAGAAAAAAATAATCAGATGTTTAGATATGAATGAAAATCTACAGATCTAAAGAGAGATTATCTTGGTCAATGTGATCTAAATTAGTGCTAATCTAAGAAATCAATCCAGACTATAACATGAAACAACAATATAGATCCGTAGAGACATGAACATACATAAGCTACAACCTCCCTAAGAACATGCCAACACTTTAAAAACCTCATAGACAATTGAACCTTGCCAATATATCTCATAATTAAATAAATAAATAATGAGAAGGGGTTTGTAGAGGTTAGCTTTGATACCGTGTAGATGATAAAATAATATCACAAATTATGAACTCTTCGACAACACCAAAACCTTCTATAAGACATAAAGCATGATTTATTAGATATGATGTACAAATACAAGAGAAATCTCTATGCTTATAACAACATGATGAGATCCAATACAAAACTATTACAAGTGGGCAGATAAAGATGATATACATAAGCTTATAGGGTCCAAGATTTGGCTTACAACTATGACAATTACACAATAATTATATATATATATATATAGGTATTTTACTCTTTTAACAAGTGAATAACTTAGTGTGTGATAATGACTACAACATGAATACTTTTTCGTTTAAATGTATAATGAGTTATACTGTTTCCATTACTGATTTTGACAGGTTATAAAATTATGTAGATGTTTGCAAAAAGGATAATGACATTCTTTCATCACACTTGAAGGTGATGTACATGACACTTTTTATATTTATCTTTATTATATGTTTTGCTAATGATTGCTTAGCCCTAAGGATAAGTCTTGGCCCTATCCTTAACTCCCTAACTCACAAAACATGAGAATGGATCCATAAATTATGGAGAGGCAAGGTTTGGGAGACTATAATGTTAAACACCATAGTCTTGATCCCATTTCAAAGGAATGAATTATGGTTATGTTTCAATCCATGGTTTACACCATGGTCCTTGCGCAAGGAAAAGTTTATATGATTGATTCATATATTTAAAAAGTTGAGACATACGGTGTCCATACCATAGTTGAAGGTTAATCTATGGAAATACCACCTTTGAGATGTTTATATAATAAGATATTAGCTCTATGATACAAAGGGACGTACAAGGTTATGATTTGGTTGACTTTTGCAATAAAGGTTTTTCTTGGCTGCGAGTTGACAGTGCAGCCAGGAATTTAAAATCATTCCTGAGATTAAATCTTAGCCCTCCACTTTTCTAACACGCTGGAAAGGTTTTTTTTAGGTTTTTAATGTAGTTCTTTACCTGTCCGAACCTTTCATTTCGTTGTTTAACTTGGTCTATAAGTTTTGGGGAAGAATATTTTCCTTCCATGGATGTGTTGTAAAGTTTCTTGGGTTCAATCTTTTATCAGTTGTTAATGGAATTGTTGTTTGCTTCTGAGGTGTGTTGGAGTTTTTCTTGGTGTTGATGGTCTCCAACAGGAATGGATTTGCTAGTTGTTGCGATTCAGAACCAGACCAATGTTCAACGACCTTTCAACTTCCTTTAACCTAGTAAGTTAATCGAACCCTGCTCAGTTTTGTAATTAATTTGATAAAACCTTCTTTAAAATTTATGAAAGTAATAAATAACTGGTATTATTGTTTTACTTTATAGGAAGAGGGGGGATAAGGGCATCCAGGAGGATTCAACCCCTAGCCCTCTCTGCAATCGGATAAGGTAATGTAAGTTTATTTCATTCATTTAGTATTTTGAGTCTTTCAAATAAAATTTATTATGGTTCTAACTGCAATGTTAGTGTTTGCAGGTTTGCTGAAGCTGACGAGGGTGGAGGTAGGGTAACCTCCTCCTAGGCCTGCTTCTTTGCACACTAAGGTGAGTAAAACAACCTTTCACTTTGTTTATATTAAGTAAAAACAACTCCAGCATCTAAACTCAACTCGTCATCTGGCCTTGTAGGTAGATCTTGGCTAGGATTCGTGGCCGGGTAGGAGCAAGGCATTTCCCCATACTCAAGATAAGTGTATACTGTACTTTTGTCAAACCCTTATGGGTTTTATCCTACAAGAAAGAGGGCTTTGTAGCCACTCTGTTCCAGCATTGTTTTAAAATATTTTTTTGTGTATTTGTATATGAATTAAAATAATGTTATGGGTGCCATCTTTGATGGGATTACCACCACTTCAGGTCAGTGTTGTTTGCAAAACCTATTTATATATTAATGTTCTTAAAGAACATTGGATTCCATATGCGATGGGCTTACAAGTACCCAGTTTCAAACCCTGTATGTTTAAATTGATAAAATGATTAATATGACCCCCTTCTGGGTCTGTACCAGTTTATCATTAACAAATTTTGTTGTTAATTATAATACTCGTCATGATTTTATTTATACCATGGATTCCATCTTACGATGTTCTTACTACCACGTATTAGATATTTTAATGGTTTCGCTATTTATAAAATCTTTGTAACTCGATTGAAATATATATAATTGATTTGTTTTAAAAAAAATATTTAGACTCGGGTTTAGATACCTGTAAGGAGAGGCTGTGCAATCAGGAGCTAGATTTGTGAGATGTCGTGATGGTTATAGAAGATATAAAGGTTTAATTATAATAACTCTACTTTGGTCATGGCCATGTTACTTAATTGGCTTGATAATAATTATTCCTTCGTTCTTGGTAAATATCGATCTACCATTGTGGTTTTGAGATGATATAAAGTTTATGTGACTGATAGCTTGGATTGAAAAGCCTCTCGGCTCTGATTCTGTTTATTTAATTAATTCCTAAATAAATAGTTTATAGTTCTTTTAAAATACAAGTTATGTGGATGGATGCTCTTCTTTGTTACTGATTTGGTTTGATTACACACTTTCTGTATGAGTTTATTATGAGAACTAGTAAATAAATTCCTTCTATAAGTCGTTTTGCAGATTAACTATTTTTTTAACTGAAACCGTATGATTTTAGTTTTCACTTGATCTATTCTAAATTTTGTTATAGAAACATAAACAAGCTTAGTCTAGAACATTTAACTAGATCTAAGGTAATATTTCATTGAATTTACTAGTTGAGTTAATATTACAACATTGTGCAAATTCTCTGATTCGGGTATGGATGCCCAAATCGAGATTCATTAAGAAATCTTAAGTTCATGAATCTACTAAATAAAATCAGCTTACTTTACATGAATACATCAAATAGGAAAGATATTTGAACTAGGTACATAGTAGAAAAGATGTTGAAACATATGCATAGTATGAACAATATTTGAAACAGATGCATAATAGTATTACTGTAAAAAGAAATAATTACGATTCATAGTTAAATTGAGATTCTACTTTAACTAACTCAGACAGATAAGAAGTAGAATAATGAACCTGATACCATTGTTGGGAAAATAGAAATGAAATAGTCGTTCCTCCCAACCAACTCCTGTAGAAGCCAGGTCACACTTGTTCTAGAACCCCTGAGCCTGTTTCCTAAACCACAAGAGAAAAATCCACCTAATGTGCCATCTCTTGCATTAATATATCAGTTCTCCATCGACTACTAGCCTCCTGCTTACTAAATGGACATACTATTATATAGTATTTTTTCCTAGGAATTGGTCATTTATGAGCCTCCTTCTTTTTGCACTCCACAAAGAGTTGTGAAATGATTTTGGGGAAGATTCCTCCTGCATCTCCAATATTTTTAATTAATAAAAGAATAATCCATTACATTTATTTTTGACTTCCTTGCAAAAAATATTAAAAAAAAATAACAATTTATTTTAAATTCGGTATATTACATCGACACTCTCTTGGAGGCCTCCCATTGATAACACACAACAAACACAGGGTGTAAGGTTGTTATAGGTTATAGAGTCAATTATTTATACTTGTATACTTTCGAGAAACGATCGTTTTCCTTCACAGGACAAACACAACAATAGGCCTGGTACTCTATTGGGACCACTCCCTGCACAAGACAGATGGAACAATAGGCCCAATACTCTATTGGGACCACTCCTTGAATTGCCCAATCCAGCAACAATAGGCCCAATACAATCAACAATGGGCAGTCGACTGTACATCTATTTTTGGTCTAGACTCCTTCCACGTAAAATCGGTTGCTTCTCCTAGCTGGTTATGAGAAATAAGGTTCTCACCTGGGACAATTTACAGAAAAGGGGTAAGCTGGGACCTGGTATATGTTCTTTATGTTTCTCAAATGAAGAGACTGTAACTCATCTATTCTCACAATGCTCGGTATAGAAAAGTGTGTTGGGGCTCTTATGTGATCAACTTCAGCTAATTCCTCCCAAAGCTGATACTATTGCAGAATTTATGGAATCGTGGGCTTCCAAACACTCACGCAGCTCTGTACACTTTTATATTCCTCACCATGCGATAAGGGCAATTTGGAAATCCCGCAACCAGGTTATTTTTGAAGGAAAAAAGGCGACTGTTCTTGGCATTTTCCATCAGATTTTATTTGTTGCACAGATGACTCCCTCTCGGCCGGTCATAAAGGATGGGAAAATAAAATCTGCTCGACAGATTGGACCAAAACCTCGCATGATCTTTCCATGTGGCTTTTTTGATGGTGCATCTACTACATCAGCAGCAGGTATTGGATATAGTTTATTCTTCAATGAAAATCACCATCTGGATTTCGCGCTGGGGGTTGGATATGGATCCAATACTATGGCAGAACTTCTGGGCCTGTGGGCCCTTCTACACTCCTCCCATATGATGGGAATCCCACTAACCCACATTTATGGTGACTCATAGGCACGGGGACTTCACTTAGTGAACCTGTCACATAGCACGTGCAATCATGGTATATTAAAGAATACCCTTAATTTCTAGAGATATTGACCCAAACTATTTTTTTTGAAACCCCCTCCCAATACTTAAAACCTCCTCCCCGCCCATTTTTATGCCTCAACCCTTATAAACCACCCTACCCAGCCCCACCTTAAACCCCTCATCCCCCCAATACCTGCAATATATTGGTTCAATTTTTGATAATTTTAAAACCCACAATATGAACTAACGTGATAGGATATTGGTCAACAAGTGAAGCCCCCTTGTTCATAGGTAATCATCAATTGGGCCAAGGGATACTTTTCTCTCTCTCCACCAGTTCTTCTTCACTGGTGTAGGAAAACACAAAAGCTTATTACAAGCTTTCAGGATCTCACAATCAGTCACATCTATCGTGAACACAACCGGATTGTAGACTGTCTTTCCAAAACAACTCTCACTCTCTCCCCAGGATTTGGCTGTTTTTATGAATTTATAGAGGACCAATTGGTCACATGTGACTCTTTCCAGCTCTTTTGAGCCTTGCAGATGGGGAACTTTATCCCCTATTGGTTACTTACTTTGTCATTTTCTGAGAGGCTTCTTTTGGATCGTAGATCTGATCCTCTTGTTTCACGATAGACAGGCTGTTTGAGACCGATGCTATTCATGACGAGATATTTTTCTGATGGGAAATTACACTTACTATTGCATGCCATTCCCCCCGGTTGCGACTGGATGTGATTCTCTCCTGACTCGCTGTTATCTTTTGTGATGTAACCCTTCTTGGGTGGTTGTTATCAAAGCCCTTTGATTCTCAATAAGAATAACAAGGAGAGGCTTTTTCTTCCTGAAAAAAAAAAATTTTGATTGTTTACCTTAGACTCTCTATTGTCTTTTATTTTTAAAACTTTCTTTAAAACTTTGGGATAGTTTTCCTTTCATTTCATGCTTTACATATATATTAAGTTTCTTTAGCCAAGCTCCAATAGATATATGGTTATTAATATGCGCTGGCAGCACATGACAAAGACTCAAGAAGTAGGTAGGTATGCTAACAGCATGCCAAGGAGATAAAGGTTTGCAGGTACGTTGTCAAGGTGTGTTTTGCAGACACCATTATCATGCTAGCAGTCTTCGAGCTCACTCGAAGCTTCGAGCAATACGGGAGTTAAAACATTTGAACATAACCATTTTCCTTCATTCTACAGTTTGTACTCTGAAAAAGGGTCCGGAAACCATGGTTTTACAGCAACAAGGGTTTCTTGATTCCTACAGCATGTAACAGGGTTTAGTGCTTTTATCCTTAACATTGTATATGTTCTTCAAGGCAGCTGTGGATCTAATACGTCCGGAAAGCTTCTGTTCGCTTCCCAAACAAGAACCTCAGAGGCGAGACGTGGGCTCTCTTGTTGGAGAATAACATTAAAGTGGAGGTTGTCGACCTATGGTCTTATGAGCCGGAGGACATATCCAAGGAGAAACTCGTGATCATAGTTGCGTCGACATGGAAAGATGGAAAATCGCCTGACAACGCAGCGTTCTTTGCACAGTGGCTGGAGGAGAGCTCAAAGGATTTCAGAGTCGGAGCGGGGCTTCTTTCTGACTGGAAAGTTGCTGTCTTTGGCGTTGGCAGTAAGGCCTACGAGACTACCTACAATGCAACGTCGAGGGCGTTTCACCGTCAAATGGCGAAACTTGGAGGAGTAGAGCTTCTTCCCATGGGAGAAGGGGACCAGGACGAAGGAAACCTAGACGAGACCTTCAAAAACTGGAGTCGTCTACTTGTAGAATCTTTAACAAATGAACCCCATGAGGTTATTAGCAGTAAAAGTAATGGACTCCTTGAAGAGGTTTCTGACTATTACAGCGGTGAAGATTCAGAGGAGGACAAAGAGAATGATCCTGAAGATGGGGCCTTGGTTGATCTAGAAGACATTGCCGGCAAGCTTCGTTCCATGTTAAAAATGGTGTCAGTAGAAAGCAATTTGGAAAGGTTAATGGACTTATTAGGGTTTCTAATGAAGACAAACACAATTCTTTCGACCATAATGGACCAAAGGCTATGGTTACGCCCATCGTCCCTACAAATTTAGAGAAGCAGGGATACAAAATAATAGGTACTGACAGTGGAGTAAAGGTATGTAGATGGACCAAGGCACAACTACGTGGACGAGGTGGTTGTTACAAGCGCTCATTGAGTGCAGTGAGGGGTTTAGCGAGGGTTTGTAATGGAGGCAAGGCAGTCGAATTCATCGGTGACAGCTCGCGTTATTCGTGAAGGTTTTCAATTTGACTATGGAAGGTGTGATGGGTTTTACACTTCATGGAAAGACAAAATTGGCACAATCATTGAAATTGAGCATCTCCCTACTGTATCCTATTGCTTGAGTTTTGAAGATATATCGACTATGTCTTTAAAAAAAAAAAGACTTAAGAGTCAAAAGAATATGGACCTCTTTCTAGCCAACTGTAAAGATCAGTTAAATTAATTGCACATAGGAAAAGGATGACAACGCAATTACAGTTAAATTAATTGCACATAGGAAAAGGATGACAGGGCAAAAAGGACTTAAGAGTCAAAAGAATATGGACCTCTTTCTAGCCAACTGTAAAGATCAGTTAAATTAATTGCACATAGGAAAAGGATGACAAGGCAATTACAGTTAAATTAATTGCACATAGGAAAAGGATGACAGGGCAATTGAGGGTATCCACCGGCAAAGTATAGCCAGAAGTCATGATCGAGATGACCTTGCAGCACTAGTTGAGACAGCTATGTGAATAGAATAGAAGCCAGAAGTCAATTTGAATTATAAGTAATACATAATATTTGCCATTCGTAATTGCTTTCAAACCTTACACTTGTCTTTGTAATTCTATTTTTAGCATCTTGATCCTCGGAAAGTGGATCTAGAGTAGCTTTTTAGGATTATCTAGTCTTATATATTGGAAAGCATTTTGATATTGGAAAGCATTTTGATAAAGAGGAGATATGGAGTCTTTGTAATTCTATTTTTAGCATCTTGATCCTAGGAAAGTGGATCTAGAGTAGCTTTTTAGGATTATCTAGTCTTATATATTTGAAAGCATTTTGATAAAGACTTATATATTGGAAAGCATTTTGATAAAGAGGAGATATGGAGTCGAGAGACTAGAACTTATGCATTGTAAGATCTTTTTGTTTTATGAATGATTAATGTCTATTTGAAGCTAGGTTTTGGACTTATATTATGTTTATGTTCATTGGTTTTGTTTGAACTCTGGTTTATATTGCAGTTATGTAAATGTCTTCTATATAGACACTATATTTACTTGTGAATGTTTATGTTTGCATGAGATTTGGGATGTTATTTCAAATGTCTGTACTTTTATATATGTTACAATAATAAACTCTGTTTATTACTTGTTTATATATATTCATAAAACCTTGTTTCAATTGCTTAAAACTGTGCCCTCATTAGTACTACAAATTTGCTTCCTTATACATATATGTCCCTGATGTTATCGGATCATTGTATCTCTATGTATGGTTCTTACTATATCTGATTCTTATATTGTTAATCCAAAAAACCAAAAAGTTATCTTTGTATGTTGAAGTGCTTGAACACTGCTGACCCTGTAGTCTAGGTAGCATACTTTAGGGAAAACACCAGCTATTAAGGAATAGATAGCAGTATGTGATAATACACACAATGATAGTTATGGAGGCATACTGTTAAAAATTTTAGTAAACCTTTTGTTGTGAAGGGTAAATTTATCATTTAAACATATTTTTGAAAGGCAATAAAATTTTCAAAAAGTCATTATATTACTACTATTTTTGAAGGGCATAAATTACTACTAGAAAATTAGTAATATCAATACTTTTATCTTATTATTATATAAAATTATATTTTCCAAATTCCGGCTATACTTTCAATAAAAAGAAAAATATTAAGTTAGTAACTTAGTATTATTTCCATCGTTGAGGCTTTTCTATTTTGTAGGTTTTCTTGATTTTTCTAAAAGCAAAAAAAGTCATTTAACAATGATTTTTCTATTATTTTTTTACCATTGTAATTAGCATCTACATAGTACAAATTTCAATGCTCAATGCTGAAGTGAAACTTGGAAAGATGGAGCCTATAAGCCCTTGGAGTTTGAGAGTGGACAATGGAGTGTGGACTGTGAACACACAGTCTTGGAAAGCATTATCAAGATTCAAAGGTAGTGCTTGTAGAATGTTTTTGGTTTAGATTTAAAGTTTGAATAAAAATCTATAGATTTGTTTAAAATATGCTATGATTTTCTATATATTTTTGGTAATGTATATATTTAAACTCGATCCATAGTACATTGTTGAAATCTTTTAGTACAAGAGTATTTTTGGGTGCAACAAACCTCATTTTTCCTGTTTATTTTATTTGTTGCAATTATTCAGCATCCTTCCTCTCCCTTGTGAGATACATTCAACCCTTTTATAGCTGCATGAGGTACCGGTATTGAGTGAGATTCCTCTTGTCATTTAATCCACAAAAACTTAGCTAGAAATGGCTTAAATAAGCATAAGATTGCTTATTTAAGACAACCAACAGTAATTAAGCTAAATATTTTTTTCAAATTCCTCTAGGTTTTTTAACTTTGTCCTTCAAGCTAAGTAGAATATAGTTTTTTTACCTATGTAGAGTGGTTTAATTCTGAAATTAAAGAATCGTTTTTATGTTTATTTATTCTTCATTATTTATTTATTTTTGCATATTATGATGTGTATTTGTGATTAATATTTTTAACTTCTATTTTTATATAATATTAATTTAATACATAAATAACATATTAAATAAATATAATATTAATTCAATACATAAATAGCATATAAAATAAATATAATATTAATTCAATACATAAATAGCATATAAAATAAAGAGGAATCAAGTTAAGATACTAAATAATGTTCATTTTTTATTTTAATATAAAAATGTTAAAAAGTAAAATATTTGAAAAAAAATTAACAAAAATTAATTATTGAAAGGTAAAATTTTTAGCAAACCTTCATTTTTGAAGGGTAAATTTTTTAGAAAACCTTCACTTTTGAAGGGTAAAATTTTAAACAAAATTTTTTATAACCACCAATATAAAATGTTAAAACATTAAAAAAAAATTATTTTAACCATTAAAATAAAAACCAAATTCCAACAGTAAATGGTATGACAAACATAATATGATAAATTTTTAAAACAAATTATTTAACATTTATAACCCATCAAATACTAAATAATTTGTTTTTAATATATTTAAAAATTAGTAATATTTTTATAATGTTTAGCATTGGAAATCTTTGTATAGATTGGCATCCCATAATCTCATACATTTATTATTTCACTATGTTGGACTTTTATTGAGATTTTACTTTCCTTGAAGGAGGTCATAAATAATCGCTTACTCGCACATTTGGATGCACATGGAGCATATAAGGTTTTCTTTTTTCCTCAAACACTTAAAACTATACACATGGTTATCCAGGGTTATTTAGTAAAATGACATAAAATACTACCAACCATCTCCACTAAATTGGTGATTTATCTAGAAGTTTTAATGATAAAACCTATAAAATCATTGTAATCCAATTCTCTAAATTAGAAATATATAAATATAAAAAAAAATTATAATGTAAATTTTTTTTTAAATTACAAACAAACTTTATATAAAACAAAATTTCAATTTTTTTATTTTCTGTAAGGATGCTTATTATCTAAATGAATGGAACATATAGTCACCTTCTAAGAGCATCCAATACTATTTAACAAATTAAAAAAAAATGTTAGTAACATGCAACTCTAACATATATTCTTTCATACATTTATTATAAATATGATCTTGTAAATATTAAAAAAAAACAATAATAATAATACAATTCTAATTTAATTTTTTTTATATAAAATTAAAATATTTTAATTTTTTTACAAATTTAATTAATCTAAAATATATTTGTATATATTATGTGATATAACATTTTAAAATAATTATATAAAATAATTAGTTTTAAACATATTATATAAATTATAGTAAAAATACATGAAATTACATTTCTTAATTTTTCAATTTTATCATTACATTGAAAACAAAAAAATAAGAAAGATGCTTAGTTCAATATTTCAAAGAAAACTGATTAGTTCAATATTAATAATATTAATATGAGTAAGTATACTAATTCCTTTTAGTTTTCTACCTTAATAAACATTATATTTATTATGTTAATAAATATATAATTTAGATTTACATAAGTAGATATCTCAATTTATTGAAAACTATGCTCTAAGAAGAACTTAACAACCACCTTTTATTTAATAAAACACAAATTAATAATTATATAAGGAAAATAGTTCTAAACATACTATATAAATTATTATAAAAATACATGAAATTACATCTCTTAATCTTTCCGTATTAATCATTACATTAAAAACAGAAAAATAAAAAAGCTGCTTAGTTCAATATTTAATATGAGTAATTATATTACTTTTCTTTATTTTTCTATTTTAATAAACATTATATTCATTATATTAATAAATACATAAGTTGTATTTACACTTATAAGTACATTTCCAAGTTGATTAAAAACTATGTGCTAAAAAAAACTTGACCACATCCTCTTTCTAATTGAAAACAAACTTAAAAAACAAAGTAGAGGTTGCTAATGTGTATTCTATAACCTATAGGAGCCAAATGCAACTTGTCCATGGTATCTTTTAGGTCAACACAAAAGACACATTGCAATTCATATGATAAGGGGCCAAATGCAACTTGCAAGTGCATATGTTTAAAACTTGTGTATGTGAATTGCAATTGAGGCATAGTATTTCTTGGTTCAAAACAAATGACAATAATGATCTTATATCCATGTTAATAAAAATGTCATTTTATTTATTTTAAATTTAAGAACGGTATATAAAAATTATATATATAAAGATAAAATTATTATTAATTTATTTTTAAAATTTTAAATATTATATTGATAATAATTATTAAAATTTATTTTATCTATAAATTTAAAAAATAAAAAATCTCTTATTTATTACTTTAAAAATAATAAAAAGAAAAAATAAATACAATTTTCATACTAATTCAAAAGAATGTATTTGCACATATAAACCTAAAATAAAAACAAAACAACAAACCTAAAATAAAAACAAAACAGCAAAACATTAGAGAATTTGTGAGAAAATAAAAACAAAACAGTAGATAAATTGTCATTTTTTTATTTAGAGTACTTCCAATTGTGCCAACACAGTTAGAAATTTATTCTATGCCATGTCACACTCCATGATTGCAAGTGAGTTGAATTAAGTAAATGTCACAGCCATTCTTAAGATACTGAGTCCATTTCTGAAGCACCTGATGGTAGCTCTTTTCCCAAGCTTAAAAAATAACATTACCACGTACCAAATTAATCATCCTGTGGATCCCAGTCATCCATACCAAGTTGTATACGTGTCACACGCATGAGCCACAGAATTCATAGCATTTGTTCCATCGCTAGCATTTTTTATATATATAGAAAAGTTCAGCGACCTGAACATGAAATAGGATAAAGCCAGAACAGTTAGAATTGGAATATATTCTCTGACCAGATAAGCTCAAGCAGAAAATGCTTGAACGCAAAACAAAGCAAAACCCAAACTTAAACATAACAAATAAGTCCGATGGAATCTCTAGTTTTAGAAATCAGAAAGTAAGAACTTGCAGGGATTTTTTATTTATTTTTGAAAACAAAAAAACAGGCTATTTTCATTATTGCTTAAAATGGTAAAAATCTGTTATTACTTGTTTGTCCAACTTGCAGTCTTGATTTATTATTCTTACTCAAGGAAAACCAAGATTTGGAATGATAGCTTGGTGATTTTAAGTTTAAACTTTTTTTCTTTCGGTTTTTAAGTTTTTAACTTAATATATGAAGTATGAAGAGGACCAACTCTTAACTAATTAGAAACAATTTTAAGCTTTATTTTAAGATCAATAATTTTTCATTATAATGATGATGATGGTAATGATGATTGGTGAAAAAATATATAGCATGCCGCAAAGTATTAAATGCTGCGGCAGCAGTTTTATGGGCCATTGGATCTCAATTTTCGCCATGATGATTAACCTCCAGTGAGACTAACTTTGGTCTAATAGACCTTAAGAAAGATAATACTTGATTTACTTTATAATCTTGTTCCTATGCTAAACAAACTTGCCAAAAAACTTTCCAAGAAAGATTATTATTATTATGTGTTTTCAGATTCACTGATCTCTACTTACATAAACAAATTTGAATTGGTCGGAAGGGAGTGGGCATGTTGGAGAAGCTTTTCTTAGGGTTTGAGAGTCTAGGTGATCTGAACCAAAACATGGCGGCTAGGATTTCATCCCTAGCCGCCCCCTTTTTTTACAGTGAGGCTCTGGGCTTATGCTGTGAGAAAATGAAGATGGGTTTTTTCCTGGTTGCACGACATCCCTCTTTCTGTGGCGGCGGCGACGGTTCTTTTGCTGAGAGGCGACGGATCGGGCTTATGCTGTGTGAGAGATAGAGCTCTTCCTGGTTGATCGACGTCCCTTATTCTGTGTCGACGACGATGACTTTTATTTTTCATTGTGAGGTGACAAACCTTTGTGGTGTAGGTTCCTGCGGCGTGGAGGTACTTCCTTCTTGCGGTGGCGACAATGCTTTCCACCTACGACAGTTACTGTGGAGGGACAATGGCCCTCTCGTCTCGTAGGCAAAGGATCTCGTGCAACTACATGTTTACTCTGTGGATGGAGGAGTATCTTGCCCCTTGTTTTGGTGGTATAGACTGTTTTGGGTTCCCTTTGTACATTTTTCTGTTACTTTGCTCTCTTGAGCAGTTTTTGTATGGGTGTTTTATGTGTCTTTTTGTAAGCTCTGTTATAGGGTGTTTACTGCTGAAGATTTTTGGCTTCTAGCAGTATTGTCTCTTAGCACAGCTGGATGCTCATTCTGTTGAGCATTGTTTGTATGTTTTGGCTAGATATGATACCTAGTATTATAGAAATGTATATCGTTACTTTTAATTCTAATATTTTTCTTTTTAGAAAAAAAAACAAATTTGAATTAAATTTAGAATGACCAACTACTTAATTTATGTTACATATTCTATCAATAGTTAACTACTATCATATTTCTAAGTAATAAATTATCACTATACCTTGTAATTAAATTTCAATTCAAATTTTTTTAGAAAAAATAGTATTTTTTATTATTAATTACATAAAATTTTATATTTGTTAATGTTTAATAAACCATAAATATTAATAACTATCATCTTCAACAATATTTTATAAAAAAATATAACATCAACGAGCAAGATACTCTGTCCCATAGACTAATTTTAGCCTCATGGATGTTAAAATAATTTCTTCTTCTTCTACAAATAAAACTGTATTTCAAAGAACGAACTACAACCATGACCACAAAACAAAACCAAATCCAAATAAATAGAAAAGTTTAATTTGTTAAGTCTTTTTTTTAAGTGAGATAAGGGTTTATTGTAATATATTCAAGTTTCTTAGTGAGTTTTGTAATTAATTAAAAATTTTGAAAATAAACTTTTATAATTAAAAATACCATTTTCCAAGAAGTTGGATTTATTTGTGAAGAAATTGGATTTATTTGTTTGGAATTAAGTATGAGAAATATCTTTCCTTTAAGTTGATTAAAGGTTATTGTATTTTTATTTTAAAATAGAACAATTATATATTTAAAAAAAATATAGACTACATTGTTAGTGGACCATTTTGTTAAAAAAAAAATATAACTTTCTACTTTATGTTTCAATAACTACTTAATAATTCCTACTATAAACTACTTAATAATTCCTACTCTAAAGGAGTTTTTCATTAGTGATTATGAGGTTTTTATGAAGCAACCTTTTTCATACATATAAATGGATCAAAACCTGTTATATTATCATCTTTAATATTCAATTCTAGGTACTATATATGGCCAGTCCAATAGGGGTGTAACTTAACCGGCGATTCACTAGATATGAAGGACATATTGCAAATAGAGGTCAGAAGTTCATATCACTATGTCTTACCCGTGCCCCATGCGTTCGGGCCATGTGGATGCACCTAAGGGTATAATGGTAGCGAGATTGGATCCTTAGACCTCGTATCACGCAAGTACCAACCTAGTCTCCAATTACAGATTCCCCTGATACAAAAAAATATTACATACCAAAAAAATTTATGGAATAAGTTATCACCCCTCCATTTTGTAAAAAAACCTGTAACTTCTTACAAAAGTTCTAAATCTTGACATTCCCTTTTGAAAATAATCTTATTAGCTAATACATTCACAACATTTCACAATTTTTTTTTAATTAATATATGATTCAATGTAGTATCGTTCATTAAATATAATGGTTCCTTATAATTTTCTTTATATTTGTTTTTTTGATAAATATTATTTTTATCTTCATAAATGTTTTTATTTTAGATTTGGGATATTGGACTATGATTTATGTTTTTTCATCTACGGATAAGGATGAGACAAGTGTACTCTCGAAATTGATTTTATTGTAGTCGTTCAAAATTTGAAATAAACAATTATGTAAAAAAAGAGAATATAAAAAAAAATTGGTAACTTATGAATGGATAATTGGTAGCGATGCATGAATAACTCATAGTTGATGATTGGATAACCGAGAGTTCATGGCAAAAAACTAAAAGAATGCGAGATATAGAAAAATTTGATAGTTGATAAATGGATAACATAAAGAATGTTAGTGATAACATGTACCTAGGCATGGATAACTTAGAGTTGAACATTTTTAACTGAAAGAATATGAAAAATTAAAAAAAAAATCCAAAGTGTCTTCTTTTCCATGGTTATCTTTCAACCATTTAATCCTTATAAGCGTGATTATACCACAAACTATGTGAGTGTGCTAACTTTTAAAAATGATTAAAATTATATAACTAAAACTTTACCTAAAATTTATTGTTATTAATTATTTTTAATATTATTCTTTTAAAATAAATTATTTTAATATTTTTTTAAATCTAGATTTTATATGGTTCAAATACAACAATCTAAAATATCCCCCAAAACACTTAACTTGAAAAATTTAATAATATTATTTGAAACTTCAAAATTTGTTAATAAATTCATAAACAAAAATACTATCGAGTACACACTTTCAACTCCTTTTATATCACCATAACATTCAAATAACATTTCATTTACATTCTTAGAACATACCATTAAATGATATGAATAAAAAAAGTATCACAATATTGTTTATGGTCATATTGGAAGCATGTTTGAAGACTACTTTTCACTCACCATTTACAAATACTCTTTCTTCTTTATCAAAGGTATAACCTTTGTGGGATGGGCTGGAAGCTAATGTAAACATCATTGAAATTTCAAATATTACTTTTAACCTACTATTTACAAATACTTTCTATCCTTACAGGTATAATATCTGTCAATTGGTGGTTATCTCTATCAAAGCTTTTCTTAAAACAAATACCGGAGGTATAATATGTGTCATGCTTTTTTAATCTCATTCAAAATAATCCAATTTTTAATTATAATTTCATAAAGTGAATATCCCTAGATGCAGGTGACAAGCGTCTAACTGGAAATGGTGGAACTGAGTACTGTTATGCTTCGGTGGTAGAACCACGACCAAACAACCAACACATCCCACCTCCATCTGCACCGTATTTATTAATCATCGTTGACGTGGTTTTGGTTTTCATGGCAGGTAATGTTGGCGGCCATCAGCATTTAAATGACATGACTGTAGACGAAAACCAAAACCACGCAGTCATGTCCATTGTTGACAGTTGGCCCCCCATGGTTTCATCCAACCCCAAGGTGGATGGCAAGCATCACTCTGGAAATGATAATCTTACACGCGAGAATGCCACGAAGGCAGGTATATCACTCCACTCTCGTCATCCATCCCTCCCTCCAAGGAAGCATCCACTGTTCACTAATGACAAGCCTATTTCGACATGGATTCGCAAGGGTGGAAGACACTAGCATTTACCAACCATGTCCAGAAATGACCATGTGATCATTTCATCTGTTGGTCGAAGTGAGTTTCTGCTCTGTCAGGAACTGGAAGGGGCACTACCCTCTTTACTCACCATTAATGGTTGTTAAGCTATCTACATATATTATTGGGGATACGAAGTTTACGACCCCAGTTTGGCGGTCTATTCCTCAAATAAGAGCTTTGGTTTTGGTTTTGGTTCTTATCCCTCACTTTTGGTTTGGCTTTCTCTCGTATGGTTTGTCTTGTGTGCATTCTTGTTTCTTCCTCGTTTTCACTGAGCGAGCCACCCTGCCCACCATTTTTTGTCTTGGCTCTGAGACTGAAAGTCATTGCTATTGCATCATGTCTCAGTAGCGTGGAACGCCCCACCGAGCTAGCAGTGGTTGTGGTTGAGTGCAATGGGGAGTGCATCTGTTATGGGTTGATGGGTATGATAGTGGGATTTCAGCACTGATTTGTAATCTGATCGATGAATGGGAAACTAGGATGGCCAATGAAAACCTAACTAGAGGAATCGAAGGAGGGAGCCCTAACCACTACTAGATAGTAAAGAATATGATGGGTTTAGTAATGAAGGAAATGGTAGGTACCTGGAATCATACATGAAGTTCAGTCCTACAAGAAAATACCAAGATATTTGAATTAGACACTGTACTCACTCATAGAGATGTGATGACTACATGGAAGAAATTAGCTATGGGACTCAACATGCACGGGAAAAGGTGGAAGCGACAACGTCTCGGTGGTCCCAACGAGGTCAATGAACATGGGCTCAGTTCCTTCTATGCCTTATTCATCAACTGTGCCTTTCCCAACACCGTCCACTATTACACAACTGCAACACAAATAGGTACATGATCCTGATGCTTCGGTCTGCAAAACTGCTCCTCTCCCTCCTAAGATGAGTGAACCGTCAACGGATAAGGAACTCTATGGATCCTTTTCGATTCTTGAAGAAATCTAGAAGACTTCGGACCCTACTGCCACTACCTAGTGACGCTCCATAGTTTGCTTGGCTCTTTTAGTTTTTTAACCCACGTTGATAGTTTTTGTTTATATCTAGTATTTGCATGTTACTGGTTTTATGGTTTTCCTATGGACATACTTGCTCCGTAAACTTTGACATAGCCCCCCATAATATGAATGGGTAATTGTGGCCTTTTTTATAATCACTGTTAAATTTGTATGTCATGTTAAATTTGCATCAGGTCCCCATCCGCTGAATGGGTTATTGTGCCTCCTTTTGCAAATACTGATGGGTTTTCTGTTTTTGACGAACTCGGGTGGTAGCTTTAGACCACCCCACTCAACTGTCCAGAATGCTACATTCTGTACTTTTTTTTGTTTAACTAGGTAATACATTGCATACTTACACAAAAAAATTCATAAACTGAATATAATGAGACCTACATCACCATTGATAAGGTAGATAGATTGACGCTTGCGGCTGTTCTGATGGAGTTGAGTGGGAAAAAGGTTAATGTTTTACAAATAGATATTGTTCACATCTTTTGTGGATGTTGATTTAAGATTTAAATCTTGTTTTGTTATGTTTTGGTTGAAATGTTTATATTAGGAATAAATCAGATTTGAAATTAAATATAGTTTAAATAATGTTTATTAATTATAATTTTTTTTTCTATTTTAAAGTTAGAAACAACTATAGTCCAAATGGGTATGGCTTATTCGAGTCGCTTGAATCTCACTTGGGTTTACTTGTGTCCCATGTCTTGCGGGAACAAGCAACAACCATATTAATAAGATTAATATGTTTTGAATACCCCTTGGAGTTAATCTATCTAATACTCGAATAGTTGTACATCATCATGATTGGAGTTTTAATTACCAAGTTGAAGTTTCATTGAAGTTAAGCTAATAGTTGTATCAAATTGTCAATTTAAAAGTTAAGTTAAAGACTTGGAGTTAATCTAATAGTTGTATCTAATAACCCAATAGTTGTACATCATCTTGATTGGTGTTTTAATTACATGTTAACTATGTTATTTTTTTATTTTTTTGAAAATTTTAATTATGAAGTTCACCCCAAAATTCTAAGATATAAACATCAGTGTAATTAGCTAGATGTCCAACTCCCAAATGGAGGAGTTTATTAGGAGTTCAAACTATTTTATTAAGAGTTAGTATGTTACACGAGTACACATTACCTAGACTCCTAGATGCTAAATGTACTTAGAATTAGCCTTAAGTGATTAGAGTTGAAGTTAAGCTAATAGTTGTATAACCACATTACCTAGACTCCTAGATGCTAAATGTACTTAGACTAAGCCTTAAGTGATTAGAGTTGAAGTTAAACTAATAGTTGTATAACCATTGGAGAATCATTGGACTTAGTTGTATCTAAGAATCTAATAGTTGAAGTTGAAGTTTAATTTTTCCAACTGATAGTTATATCTAATAGTTAATTTAAAAGTTAATATACACTAGTTAATTTAAAAGTTAATATACACTCAATCGCAGTTCAAGTAAAAGTCAAGATTGGAGTTGACATTAAGCTAATAGGTGTATCGTCAATGGAGTTAAGCTCATAGTTGTATCTATTAATGGAATAGTTGTATCTATTAATCGAATAGTTGTATCTAAGAATTGAATAATTGAAGTTGAATTTTAATTTTTCCACCTAAAAACAAAGTGTACTTATAGATGTTAACTAAGCTATTTTTTATTTTTTTGAAATCATTAATGATGAATTTTGGACCACATTTGTCTCATTATTGTTAATACATAAAAAAAACATAGATAGTAGTTCACCCCAAAATTCTAAGATATATATGCCTATGACCTTAAAGATATTTTTCATATATCATGATTTATTAATAAGAAGTCTGAATTGGCAAGTTAGTTGATTATTTTATGCATAAGTAAAACTATAACTAAATAAAGTATAAAGCTAAATTACGGTTTCATGTAGCTAAATGTTGTTAATAAAAACTAAATTTGCTTTTGATTTACCCAATAGAAAAATGTTGTTAATAAAAACTAAAACTGCTTTTGAAGAGCTAAATAAAAATATGTTAATAAAAACTAAAACTGCCTAAATAAAAATAATATTATATAGATAACCCCAAGGCAAAAAATAAAAAGAAAAAAATCATGAACTCAAAAAAACATAAAAAGTTAAAAAGATAAAGAACCTAAAAAAATGATAGGAAAGACTAGACTTGAGGAAACAAATGAACACCCAAGGGCCAAGACTTACATGAGATCATGTACAGACATGATGATGTATCAACGCCCAGTTACATACAGCCACAGGCATGATGATCGATTTGCATGAGATCATGTACAGACATGATGATGTATCAACGCCCAGTTACATACAGCCACAGGCATGATGATCGATCAACTCCCAGTTACAGACAGAAGCCAATGATGACTGCCAGCACTACTTTCTTAACCACTAAATTATGATAAATTTTGAATTGCGATAAAGTTACAAAGAAAAATAAGTTATGGAATAGTTCTTTAGCATGGAGAACTAGAGACAAAGAGATGATGGCCCGGCCTGAAAGAGGCGGCTTTGGGCGGCAGCATTGAGCTATTGTCGGTATCCATGAAATTAAACTCTGATCCACCATAAATATATCTCAATGGACCATCAAAGTCCAAACTCACCAAGGGCATCTATCCATTCATTTATTGCCTCTGCAACATCTGAGTTCTTTGTTTCTCCTTTCCCTGCAGTTCTGAGTTTCACTTCTACAAACCAAACTCAAGAAGTTTTGAATTTAATAGTAGCAGAAGGAGTTTAGTACTAGCCATCATGACAAAGGGTGAAAAAAAAGAATTGGAGCTGCTGCAGGGCTTCGCGACCAAAGACTACATAGACCCACCTCCAGCTGATCTCCTTAATACCAATGAATTCAAGCTCTGGTCATTCTACAGGGCTCTGATAGCAGAATTCACTGCCACGTTGCTGTTTCTCTATATCACCATTGCTACTGTGATTGGGCACTCCAGGAACTCAACAGACTGTGCAAGTGTTGGGGTGTTGGGTATTGCCTGGTCCTTTGGGGGCATGATTTTCGTTTTGGTTTACTGCACTGCTGGTATTTCAGGTTAGTAATACTTCCAAGAAGGTGATCCATGATCATCTATATAACGTTCATACTGAGACACATGGACCAGCACAGGGACACTGTTGTGGTTGAGATTTCTGAATTTTTCTTGTGTTTGATCCTTGTGTTTGGTGTTACAGGTGGGCATATCAATCCTGCTGTCACTTTTGGCCTGTTTTTAGCTAGGAAGGTTTCCTTGCCAAGGGCTATTCTGTATATGATAGCCCAGTGTCTCGGTGCCATTTGTGGGACTGGGTTGGTTAAAGCCTTCCAAAAGAGTTTCTATGACAGATATGGAGGTGGAGCTAACTATGTGCACCATGGATACACCAAGGGTGTGGGTTTGGCTGCTGAAATCATTGGCACTTTCGTCCTGGTTTACACTGTGTTCTCTGCAACGGATCCCAAACGCAGTGCTAGGGACTCCCATGTTCCTGTATGTTTATATATAAACATATGCATATACATCTTAGTTTTGAACTTGCATAGGAGCATGAATTTTACAAGACCTGCTATGGTTGTAAACCTATGCATATGGATCTTAGTTTTGTACTTGCACAGTGCCATGAATTTTACTAGACCTGCTTTTGTTGTAAACATATGCATATACATGTTAGATCTGTACTTACAAGGGGCATGAATTTTACTATACCTGATTTGGTTGTGTAGGTCTTGGCCCCACTGCCTATTGGATTTGCTGTTTTCATGGTGCACTTGGCCACCATTCCGATCACTGGGACTGGCATCAACCCTGCAAGGAGCTTCGGAGCAGCGGTGATTTATGGCCACAAACAATCCTGGCATGACCATGTAAGTATTTATCTCCATTTTTGTTTGTCCTTGTGGTGTACTAATAGTTGCTTATCATTGTATTTGGTTGTTCAGGGTTTGACCCATATATATTGCTCTTGGACCCATATAAAAGACAATACATGGGGCTTTTTGAGCTTCTTTTATGAGGCTGTACCATATTATTTTGTTTAAGCTTTTATGGTAGATGAAGTGTCTTTGAGTTATGCATTAGGTTTTATGTACATCAGGTAGTTTTTAAGTTAAAAGTCTCATGAAAGACACTAACAGATTCTGTAATCCACAACGTAGTGTTTGTAATTTGTGAAAAAATTGTTAAGATCCTTTTTT
The DNA here is from genome assembly GCA_001517045.1 of Pseudotsuga menziesii. NCBI lineage: Eukaryota > Viridiplantae > Streptophyta > Pinopsida > Pinales > Pinaceae > Pseudotsuga > Pseudotsuga menziesii. The sequence continues at coordinate 22,279 of LPNX010595813.1, read as the reverse complement.
ATTTATTTATCAAGAACAACTGGACTGTTTCAGTATTAACATTAGGATAATTCAGCAGAAATAATACTTGCTAAAATAGATACACAAGCCTTATGAATATGACTGTTGTCTGTGCAGTGGATCTTTTGGGTAGGTCCCTTTGTTGGTGCTGCATTTGCTGCTGCCTACCACCAGTACATTCTGAGAGCAGCTGCCATCAAGGTCTTGGGATCGTCCCGAAGCAACCCTAATGTGTAAATGGTTGTAGGTAGGAGATGTCTGTGTCTGAAGTCTGTAAGTCTGTACAGTAAATGAATAATTGCTATTGACTATTATGTCTAGCATTGAATGAATTATGCAACCAATTAGTAGCAGCTCGGTGAGGAGAACTGATTTGTGGATAGTGGCTTCTTCTCTCAGGGCCTGGATTAGGGGTGTATTGTTTAGGAAGAGGCATAGAGGTTGAGGGAATCCAGTGCTGTTGCAGAAGTATATGAATGCTTGTAATTTCTGTAGAGGTTTTATATCAATGAACTCATAAGCACAAGACAAGTTATAACGTAAGGGACATATTTTACAGACTGATATTGCAATAGAAAATGATAAAGCATAAATTTCTGTAACCCCGTCTGTGATACTGTTGGTCACGCTGCGTTCTTCTTGAACAAACAATTGTAATCACTTTTTCATTGGCGTTCTTTAAATCAAATAATAGACTTGTCCTTTAAACATTCAATAGCTTCGGTCATTCCACGATCATATTTGTCCAAGGAGGTCAGATTTGATAATTGCATCTCTCCCACCATTCTTCACAGTAGTTTGCGTTGTAAAGATCCACAGATATGTGCCCAGTCAACACCTGGTGTACCTAAAATTCTGTCGTTTATATAGTGGGACGTTTTTTGATAAGTGCATCTCTCCCAGCGTTTTCAATCTCTTTCCATGACAGTTTATGTTATGCATACAGAGTAAAATAGATAACAAAAACAGAGGTTGGTTTAGAATTAGGTTTTATAATGAAAAAAATTTAACATAATTCCATCAGATAGTACTAATTTTGATTAATAATATAAATATAGTAATATATTTGGTGTAGATAGTTTTGAGTGTGTATATTTTTGTTATTTTAATGTTTAGTTTTTATAGGTTATTAGAAATATAATAAATAAATAAAATTTACTAAAAAAATAATTCATTATATTAATAATAAACCATATAATTTAAAATAAATAAATAACCATATAAATATTAAATATTTTCATCAACAAATAGAATTCATCTACATGTACTGATTATTTATAATATTCTTCATAACAATATCAGCTCCCATATAACTCATATTTGTAAAATATAATAAACCAAAATAAGTTGAAAAGTATAGCATATGATAACATAAAATAAGTAATAGACTAACAGAGTCCAATAAGTAATAGACTAACAGAGTCCAATATTGTATTTAGAGTGTCTTCATATAAAGGTTTTATCCCAAAAAAAAATTGGTTCCTCCACTTAATCAATATATCATTAACAGAGAACTAAAAAAAACATGTAGCTTTTCAATTGCTTTTGAAGAAGACACTAAAAACTAATTTAAATCCTTTAATTTAGCTTGATTGTTTGTAGCTCGCTATGCCTGCAATAAATAAGCTTAGCATTATATTGATGATGATGATGATGATGATGGTTAACGTCCCGTGAGACCAAACTTTGGTCTATCGGAACTAAAGAAAAGAATTAATTAGTTTGCTTTAAAGTTATATTTCTATGCTCAAAGAGCTTGGAAAGAAGTGTCCCGAGCTTACTATAATTTTGACAGGTTAAAAGGCTAGAAAAGTCGGTATTGTAACAAAGATTATGAAACTGGGATCTAATGTGGGTGTACGCAGGGCACTCTAAGAGGAAGTGATATTGATCTTCAGTGTTCTTACTCTCACAAAGGTGGCAGATCCTTTCTACCCATGGTGTTTTAGGGACTGTCCAATGACCAGTTTCACTATTTACCATATTTTAATATTTTATAAATTAATATATTATTTTGTATTTTAAAATATTAGTATGTTATTTTGTCATCTTGATCATACATGTCATACAACAACAGTAGAAGGCTAGAAGGTTATGGTAAAAGTTTGAACGAATACAAGTGTGAATAATTTAGTTGATTTTGTTGAAAGAATAAAATTATTTTTTTATTTGGTTGTTCATTTTATTAATTTTTTTATATATTATATTAAATAATATTTAAAATAGAATAAAAAAGAGATAAAGGTTTTTATTGAGTTGATATTGTAAAAAAATATTGTAATATAGGAATTCAACAAGATTGTTTTTTGTCTTTCATTTTTTTTATTTACATTAATAAGTTCCAGCATGTTTGGAAGAATTGTGTTTGACACTACTTTAATTAGAGTAGTCTGTATCATGTTTTTTATTGACTATATTATTTTTATGAATAAGTATTCTTTAATTTTTACAAGTAATTAAGAATTTTCAGGGATTTGACAAAACAAAGGTTGTGATAAACAAATTTATCCAAAAAGATCTTTTACCCTAAGTTACATACAAAGATCTTAGAGTGGACCTTGATCACAAGCTTAACTTGAACTATAGCATTGAGAAAAGGATTAATGGAGGGTGGAAAGTTCATCTCGGTCTACAAAACAAGTGTATATTGACATATTTATCATTCACATTTGGGTTGCAACATCTCTAAAGAAT
>LPNX010595813.1:5343-18979 GCA_001517045.1 Pseudotsuga menziesii | reverse complement strand
TATATATATTTTAAATATTTTGACTAGAAAGTCAAAATAGATGTAATGAATTATTTTTATTTAATAATTAAAAAATACTAAGAGCAATCAGAACTAAAGTAGTTGTTGAAAGAGTGTTTGCTGACTCATAAGGGGAAAACACTGAGTGGCGAAAGCTACTGAGTGAGAACTCAAGTAATGCAGGAGGCATCTCCCCAAAATCAGGTCATGATTTCCTGTGGAGTGCTAAAGAGCAGGAGGCTCATAAATGACCAAGTCCTAGCAAAAATACTATATAATAGTATGTCCATCAAGCAAGCAAGAGGCTAGTGATGGACAAGAAATTCATATGTTAATGCAAGAGATGGTACATTGATCGGATTTTTTCCTTGTGGTTCAACAAATAGGCTTGGGGGTTCTGGAGCAAGTAAGACTTGCCTACTCTAGGAGTTGGTTGGGAGGAACAAAAACTTCAGTTCTATTTCCCCGAGAGTGGTGTTAGGTTCCCTATTTCTATTTCTTATCTGTTTAAGTATTATTAAAGTATATTTTGAGTATAGATATGAATCGTAATTACATTTTTACAGTAAATGATGCTATGCATCTATTCATGTTTCCTTTCCTATTTTGTGTAATGCCTTAATGTAAATTGTTCTTTATTAGTAGAGGAATTGCACACTTATCTAATTTAATTAATCTATGTTTGGGGTTCCATACCCGAACTAGAGTAGGATCTAATGTTAGCCTAATTAGGAGACTTGATGAAGGTATTTCATAGACCTGATTAAATATTTTAAATTATGTTTTCATATGTTCTTTTAAAATATTTTAAATGTATTTTATTTCAACTAATCATATTTCCTAGAAGTCGATGTTTTACATACAGAGCTTATCTCTGTTCTAAAATTGTATTAAATTTATAACTATTTCCCAATGAAAAACTATGTTTGTAGATTACCTATGGTTACGATTAGATTCCATTAATATAGTTAAAACAACAAAATTATAGAGGGAACTATTCATTTAAATCCCAAATCGATTAACCTAGCAAGAATTCAAATTACATGAATAGTAAATGAAAAGCAGATTGTCGCATAGAATGATATAGGGTATACCGAGTATAGTTGAGAGGCTTTTCTTCCATAACAAACATCTATATCGCAGATCGAGATTGGGAATGATCACAAGAGTAAATATTATACAAATAATACATAAATTTCTAACACAGATCGAATTATTAAGTTAAATAAAAAATAGTTACATGACTGATGTCGGATGGGTAACCATACTAATTATACACTAAATCGAGTTTATACTCGTTACAAATAAATCAACACATAATAGCTCATAAATCCATATAATAAATACAACAATCAGATCTAGCAAAACTAAAGAGTAAATTTAATGCAGTAATTTGATTTAAGCACACAATCTCTAATCATGGGTATCCAAACCTTGTGGCATATGGCTCTGTCCAAAAAGAATTTATCCACACAATCAAATCACAAAGATATTCAAATTTTATCAATAAACCCCATCTGCTGAACAATGGGTGGTTGTAAGCTCATTAAATATGGCATCCACCATTTAAGAAATCAATGACATGTACATCCGGATGGATGGCATGAAAACAATTTAAATAGAGAGGCTGCAAAGACTTTTCTTATACAACTAGTATAGACCATAAGGGTCTTCTAAAAAAAATTCAAACTTATCTTCGCAGTAGTGGCAAAAGCCCTATCCTGAAGTGGTATCCAAACCTAGTGGGAAACTACTGTAACACACTTCTAAAATAAATCTTACCATTGGTTGCTGACATTACCATTGATGCAGGTCGAGCACGACCACGCCAAGGAAACACATGCACATCAACAAAACTAAGAAATGTTAGTATGCTTTCTAAGTACATATTGTTTTTGTTTAATTTAAACAAAGTATGGGTATTTATCCTCACCTTTGGAAAATAAGTAACATGCTTGAGAGGAGGTGACCCTATGGCCACTCTCGTCGGCGAGCTTACGGCCTGCATTCCACACTTACGTAGTTAAAATTATATATTTCATTGAAACCTATAATTATATCGAATTCAACAGTCCTGAAAAATGTGTAGTTTGAAACTTACCTAAATTCGAATGTAGACAGGGACAGGGGTCAACTCCTCCTAGACACCCTTATTTCACCTCTGCTTACAAAGGAAGGAGAAACCCCAAGTTAATTATGGAATATGCCATTAAGTTAAGAACAAATTTTAAACGAAGTAAAAACCAACTAAGATTGTATGTGTTACCTTGTTAAAGGCTTGGTAAGATCAAACAAGCTTTGTTGCTTTCCTCACCACGACGAACCAAATAGGACGAGACCACAATGATGATGAGACCACTGATAAAAAAAACTTCAGTTAAACGTCAGAAACAAGAAATAAACTTTCATTAACGGACTGTGCAAAGACATGAGAGGGAGACGCGTAAGAAATCATGAAATGGCTCAGTTCTCTTTCAAGAGCAGTTATATACCAAACTAATGTGAGAATGAAAACCCTCAGATAGAGTAAAATCGTATTAAACCATTGCCAAAACCCTTCCAGGAGATTATGACAAATGAAGGGGCGAGATCCCTCTTGGACATGCTTTTACAACTTACCATTAAAACTCCTGGCTGCACTGTCAACTCACAGCCAGGGCAAAGTTATTGTCCCATAGCCCAAAAATTATTTGCATGTGCTTGCACCCTTGTATCTACGGTTAAAGATATGGTTTAAACCATGTTATAAAACATTAGCGTACAAGGTCTAATGTTAAAGGACAGGGTCAGGACTATGGTGTTTATCACTATAGTCCAAACAACCTTAATCAAAACCTTTAACCAAATACTTAACCAAACATCAACACATATCGTGTGCTAAACCTTATTACAACTTTTGTATGTGAGGGCTAAGCCATATATTTTAAGCTTAGGTCCCTAAAAAATTGAACTTTTGAATAAAGTACAAAAGCAGTGAAAAACATCACCTTGATAAGTGACTATAGGGTAGTCATCACCCTTTTTGCAAGTGCCACTTATGGCATAACATGTCCATCAAAACATGAAAGTGATACAAGTTATTTTACCCACATATTTTTACTTCTTGACAATTATTTCACGTTGCAACCAACTTTTGAAAGTACAACAACATAATTGAATGTTATGACACATATCCTCCTCATAGAAGCTATACTTTCTCCATTGAGAGTTGTTCTACAACTAGGTAAATGTACAAACACAAAATCCAAGTGATTCCCTAAGATTCCTTCAACCTATAACGAAATTCACATGTGATTTAATAGAGGTTGGCATAGCAAGAATTACTAAACCTTTTGAAAATAGAGGAAGAGTGCACTATGCAAATAAATTATACAATTAAAAATATTATGAATAAAAAGAAAAAATATGTGAAGATAAATAATTAAGTTTTATAATATATAAAATAAAATAGATCACAAAGGGAAATATTAGTTTACAATTAGGTTTTATAATGAAAATGACTTCACACAATTCCATCTTATAGAAATAATTTTAATGAATATAGATATATTAATTTATTTGGTATATTTAGATTTTAGTGTAACTAATATAATATTTAATTTTAATTTAATTTTAATAAATATAGATATATTAATTTATTTGGTACATTTAATTTAGTATAACTAATATAATATTTTTTTTTAATGTTTAGATTTACATTTTATTAGTAGAAATATAATGAACACATTAATGTCTTTGTGACAATAATAGGTTTACGATTAAAATAATATAAAATATTTATCATATATTAATAATGTTATCTAATGTATCGCAAGTTCTCGACAGGCGAGGAAGGTGGTCGAATCAATCACTACTGGATGCTGAAGAATATGCTCTGTATTTTGGCAGAGGATATGCTTAGTAATTGGGCTGAGGCACGGATTGCAATTCATTCCATGAAAGCAAAAATTGCTGAGATGGATACTCAACTCACGACCATGGAAAACTCCTTTTCATGGAAAGGAATGGCAAGCATTTCAAGTCTAAATGTTCACAAAACGGGGGGTGGTGCTCATGGTGGCGTAGCAAGTGGTAGTGAATCTGGAGGTCGGGATCTCACCAGTCTAGATGGCAGCGATAGTGCAATGGGCTGCTCCACTAAAATGCCACGTGCCAAACCTTTCCCGGTTCCGTCAACCATGGAACCTCTCCTCAAGCAACTGAAGGAATCGTCGGCATAGTAGCATGAGCAACACCCATCTTCTCTGAATCTGGCACCGAATGCCGCCACCAATTCGCCCACTTTGTCGCAAGAAGAATGATGGGCTTGCCCCATCACTGAAGAAATTCCCTCGGTTTAATGTTCGTTTTGAACAGGTTTTTTTTGGTCCAGTCTCTAGAAGGTTTTCTAGTTTTAGTCTAAGCATTTTTAGTTAATACTGTATGTCTTTTTTCAGTTTGACTTCTCTCTTATATAGGAGCATGATATGTCTTTTATGGATCTTTGTAACTCAGTCTTTCAGTTTCTTAGTTATGAACATCTTTATCGTGAATCTGGTTAGAAGGATGGTATTTTTTGAGAGGCTCTGAAGGAGGTTCTGCCTCTTTCAACCTCAGGAAGCCAAGATATTTGTATGTATTTTTTTTTGCCTCTGTAATATAATATATTGTGAAGCTTACAAAAAAAAATTATCTAATGTTATCGTGAGAGTAAATTTGTTAATGCCATTTTGATGGTAAATTTCAAAGATGTATATCATACAATACAATAATACAATAATATTATAAGGTTATGGTAAAAGTTTGAATTTTTTATTTTATTTAATTCCATTTTTGCGCCGAGAGGCGCTCTACAGCCCAGTATGGGGGAGGTCTTGTCACGTGATGTAACGTTACTAACATGTCGGCAAAAAAAATAGTGAAAGTGAATATTATGGGGGAGATCTTGTCACATGATGTAACGTTACTAACATGTCGGCAAAAAATAATAGTGAAAGTGAATATTATGGAGGAAATCTTGTCACGTGATGTAACATTACTAACATCTCGGCAAAAAAAATAGTGAAAGTGAATATTATGGGGGAGATCTTGTCACGTGATGTAACGTTACTAACATGTCGGCAAAAAATAATAGTGAAAGTGAATATTATGGGGGAGATCTTGTCACGTGATGTAACCTTACTAACATGTCCGCAAAAAATAATAGTGAAAGTGAATATTATGGGGGAGATCTTGTCACGTGATGTAACGTTACTAACATGTCCACAAAAAATAATAGTGAAAGTGAATATTATGGGGGAGATCTTGTCACGTGAATGTAAAGTTACTAACATGTCGGCAAAAAATAATAGTAAATGGTCGGGTAAAAATGAGGGCTTATCATCATCACCGTTACAGTTGGTGCTCTCATCTACAAAAAGTTTACTCCTATACGTAATATGCCCTCCAATCACAGTTAACCCCCAATGCCAATCACATCCACCGGGCTGTGTTGTGTTAAATTCTAGTATTAGACAAGACACCAAATTCAAATAGCGTTTTAGGTTGTGACAACAGGCTTATGTGGCTGTGCAGAATGCTCCGGGGGGAATCGATCACGACCAACATTGAACATGTTTCCTTCCAAGCTAATGCACGCCTCACCACAGGTAATCCCACTTTGAATTTTACATGATGGGTTTGACATTCTGTAATTTTCTAGCAGCTGGGAAATTCAATATTAAAAATTGAGAGCTTTTGATTATAGGCGCTCTCTAGGGAAACTTCTGTATCTGGCGCCGAGAGTTTCGATTCCCAGTCTATTCCGCAAACAAATACCAATTCCAGCTACAAGCGAGCTCCACAACAACCCGAGTTCGAATCACCAACCAGCGGAAAAAAATCAGAGGTGATGCAGATGCCTGACATGGGAAGAAATCTGATAAACAATCCTGCCACTGAAAAGTTCAATGAACTAGAAAAAGAAGTGAAGGTACACGCATCACCAAGACAATAAATGTTTGATACGATTTTGTTGGTGTTTTCGCTGAATATTATTGTCTGTTTGCAAAGTCATGACAATTCAAATCAAGTTTGTGAGCAAAATGAGACAACCTGGCAGCAGATTTTAAGCGTTTGAATAGTTATGCTTATCTTGTCTCTCCACTGTGTTGAAAGCATGAGGTCAATCGCAGAGGTCCCACGTCCAGTTCTGAGCCTGAGGGTACTAAGACTCCTGATGCCAAGGTATCGTTTTATGTTCAAGCAAAATTTAGGATCAAATAGGTTTAAATCCTTGATCGGTGTAGTGTTGAGAGGTATTAAAAATGTATTCAAAATCCACAATCCAATCAATTCAGAAATGTGCATCCTTGAAAATTTTAATACCTCTTGGCACCGCGACACTGATCGGGGGATTTCATCTAAAATATTGTATTTCAATACTGTGTGTTCACATCTTTTCAATTGCCAGTATTATATAGATTTACATTGATATTTTTTTACAGACACTCAGGAGGCTTGCCCAAAATCGAGAGGCTGCTCGGAAGAGCAGATTGAGGCCATGCTACTGTTAGTGGCCATGCTACTGTTCTCTACTAACTGTCAATCAATAAGGAAAACTCAAAACAAAATAAAGTTCACTCGGTTTTTTTTATTTACACTAGACACCATTTAATAAATTCAAATAATAGAGTTTGGTCATGTTTTTTTATTTACATCAGACACCATTTAATAATTGCAAATAATAGAGTGTCCTCATGTTTTTTATTTACCCTGTAAGAATCATCTATATTTCAATGATACATTAGTAATTTTAAAAACGAATCTTTCATATATACGATACTTTTAAAAGTATCTTTTCGTATATAAACTTAAAGTATATATATTAAAACTCATTAATATATTCTAGGTCAAACACAGCAATCATAAAAGTTGTATATTTAAATGTTCAATATAGCTCAATAAGTGGAAGTATTTTTTTCTCTCTATATAAAAGAGTTGTTAAATTTGTGAACCATTAATTCCTAATTAGATTTGATCCCTAATTGGTATAGCAGGCCGACCTGCTAGATGGTGTAGCAGGCCGACCAGCTGTCTGCATACTCTACCTTTTTACCAGGATTTAACATCCATTATCAAACAGGAGGTCCAGTCAAGAAAATCCTTTGTAACAGCCACTACCATATATGGATCAACACAGGGAAATAAAATTATTTGACCACATTAAAATTAAATTGGGATCTTCGTCTTGACCTGATTCTGACTGGGATGTCCGTTTTCTCTTATCTGCATAATACGCTATGGTTGTTAGTGAAATTTCAATATAGATTTAAAAAAACATAGAAGGTAAAGGATATAAAGGAGCCTTGGAATCGAGAGTCTGGAGTTGGGCTGTACAGTTTACAAAGAAAATCAAAATCATATTTAGCTATAGCTAAATTTGATAATATAGGTTGAAACAGGAAGGAACAAATATGTTTTAAAGAATCTTACAAATGTTGCTGGACTCCACTCTCTCGAACAAGCTGTAAAGCTTGTTGTACTTCTTCCACTTCTTTTTCTGAATATTGTGAACACAGTTAATAAACTTTAATTCCATAAATATATGAACTTTAATTGCATAAATATATATTGCATATTTTAGTATACCCATAAATTGATAAAGCTATTTTGTTATAAGATCTCTAAATTTGTTAGAAAACTATATTTACAGATCCAGATGCGTATACACATCTGTCCATTACTTGCATTATGTGCATAGTTTATTCATAACTGTATGAATAGGGCGAATTCCATGAGCCAATTTACTTTTTAAAATATAAGCATAATACGTTTCGGATTTGTCCACAATGCGGAAATGTTTTAAAATTCTGCATTAATTTAACCTCTGCATTAGATAAACACTGTCTGCATTTTGTAATCCGTAACACCAAGAGAGATTAGTAACATTGTCTGATTACATTCCAAAGATTCAGAGAGATCCGTAACACTTTCTGCATTTATATATATAGTTTGGAAATCTCTAGGTTATCCCTCGTATTACATTACAAGGAATACTTGTAATCTCTAGGAATAACGTAGAGATTACGGTAACCCCCTGGTTACTGGGTGAATAGTCATATTCAATGACAATGGCATAAAACGCAACACTAGGACAGCCAGCAGGAGAAAGTAAGAAATCTCCTGGACCTGCACTTAACCAATATCGCAGAGATCCTTTCCTGCATTGTGAAGCAGTTACTGTTTTCCAGAGAATGTTCCTTAAAGATGGGCGGTCAAAAGGAGGAATAAGCTTCACAATGAATACCACCTCCCTCCTTTAGTGCAATACCCGAGAAGAGGTTTCACGAAAAATCTTTTTAATAGGAACTACAGTTTACAGGGAAAACCATTTAACTTTTCAGACAACCTTCTCAAAGACACTGAAATTGAGATTGATAATTTGCTCCAAAATTCCAGCCATTTTGACTTTTTGATATATTGGAAATCATCTTCTTTAAAATATATCTAAATATACCCATAAATAATAAATTGTTGGGTATTTTTAATGAACCCTTACGATGTAGCAGTCTTTACCATATGCTTGGATATTACAAGATGATATATATATATAATGTCATTTCAGAACACATAATCATGACAATGAAAATATGTACAATTTTGTGGTTAAATCGTGGTGTGCATAACATTATGGAGACCAGAACATAGAATAATGACAATGATAAGATGTGTGGTATTGTTTTGTTTTGTGGTTAAATCTGATGTGCCGACATCATGCAGTCCAATGAATTACCCAAAAAAAACTAGAATATTGACAATGAAAAGAGGTATTGTTTTGTGGTTAAGTCTGGTGTGCCAACATTATGCAATCTAATGAATCCCCAAAATAACCAACATGTTTACCAACATGGTTGCTATTCACCAGGTTACATATTAAGTTTCTTAACCTCATATTAGATATATTGAAGTCCATAGAAGGAAATGTGCATATAGTGAAACATGAAGCAAATATAATAATTCCATTCTATACATCATTACACAATACATGAAAGAACTCTCCAACCGATTATTTTTATTCATGTTCAACCGATTATATTGAAGTCCATAGAAGGAAATGCATTAAATTTGGAATTAAACAGTGGATCTAGAATTCCAAAATAACAAAAAAACTTAATTCTGGCATTGTTCTTGTAATAAAATCTTTCCAAAATTAATGAAATACGTGTTAAATATAATAATTCCATTCTATACATCATTACACAATACATGAAAGAACTCTCTAACAGATTATCTTTATTCATGTTCAAAGATCTTACAAACCAATGTAGATTACAATTCATAAAATTTAATATCAATTCAAGAACATTCCCTGGATTAAGGGCTTAGGGCTTGGTTGAATCTTAGCCCCAACATATTCCCTGGATTTATGTATCGCCTTGGGGATGAGGGTAAGACGCGCAAACATTGATATGAACTCAGAAAGTGTTAGATGGTGGAGATAAAAATTCTAAACTTCCATATTGTATAGGTCGAGAACAGAAAACGATCGGGTCTTCAAAGAATACGAAAATTGCTCTTTGGCCTCTGGAAACCGAGTGAAAACTGACTCAGAAATTTGGAGCTAAGCCTCAATATGTTGCTGAAGCCTATTGGACAAATTTTTTAACTATGTGGGGGTTTCTTCAAATGTTAATGCTCTAAACAGTTCTTGAATAGGTTGAACTTACAAGATTTACAAGATCTCCTTTGTGACTCATTAGTGTTTTCTAAACTTTGATCTATGGTATATGTTAGGAGATCTATGTTATATGTTAGGAGTTCAAGAACTGGTTATTAAGGGAATAAGCTATAATGCTTCTTTCCTCTTCTCTTAATAGTGTCACTTTTGTGTAAATCTGACCATATATATTTCCTCTGCACATTCCGCAAAAATTTGGCCTTGCACATGGTTTTAAAACCATGTGCAAGGCCTCCTAAACAACCATGCAAGGCTTCCTAAACAATCCATGGTAAATTTCACTCAAAAAGATTTTTTTTTTTTGTGTCACCTCCCACCACTAGATCCAAATCCTAGGCTCTATCAAGCGCTGAGAGGGATCAAATCTCCCGAGGTGCAAACCTCCTTTAATCCAATACCCGAGAAGAGGTTTGCACCTCGGGAGATTTGATCCCTCTCGGCGCTTGATAGAGCCTAGAATTTGGATCTAGGCTGGTGAATTACTTTCAGTTAAGGTTATAATAATATAAAAATATTTATAATATATTAATATATATTAGATTAATATTTTATGTCAATATATTATAATAATATTATATTGTCTTAAATTTAAGAGATGTATATTATGTATTTTTATTTTATTTTATTCAATTTTGAATTACTTAAACTTAGAATTATAATAATATAAAATATTTATCCTATATTATTATATATTATTATAATAGTATGTTGTGGTAAATGTAAGAGATGTATAGTATAAAGAGGGTTATGTTAAAAAGTTTGAACCTATTATTTCATTTTATTCTATTGTGAAATATTTAGTTGATTTTGCTGAAATAATAAAATTATTTTGGTGTGTTGTGTTATTGGTTTTAGTAAAATAATATATTAATATAATACTATGTTGTGGTAAATGTAAGAGATGTGATTGTATATTATATAATAATATTAGAAAGTTACAATAAAAAGTTTGAAAATATTTTTTATTTAAAAAAAAAATATAATTTTGTTATAATAATATATTGTCTTAAATTTAAGAGATGTACAGTATAAACAGGGTTATGTTAAAAAGTTTGAACCTATTATTTCATTTTATTCTATTGTGAAATATTTAGTTTATTTTTTTGAAATAATAAAATTATTTTGGTGTGTTGTGTTATTGGTTTTAGTAAAATAATATATCAATGTATATTATTATAATATATTATTATAATAGTATGTTGTGGTAAATGTAAGAGATGTGATTGTATATTATATAATAATATTAGAAAGTTATAATAAAAAGTTTGAAACTATTTTTTATTTAAAAAAAATATTTTTTTTGTTATTCATATTTGAATAAAAAAAATATAGCCTTTTAAATTTCAGATTTGTGACAAATTGTTCACATCCAAAATACTTCCAGAATGTTCTAACAGAGTCTGATGAAACATACAAATAGGAAAAACTAGAAACTCGATCCAAAAAGCAAAAAATATCTTATATAAGATAGATAATCAGAGATCCCATCAAGTTTAAACTACAAAAATATTGATGGTGCCTGAGTTGATAAGCAGATTATCCAGAACTTCCTCCCAATTAAGAACACCCTCTTTCCCATCCAGAGATGCCTTTAATGGTGACTCCTGAATCACCAAAAACTCAGAGAAACACGATACCAAAAAATGTAGCTACTTTGCATAAACACCATAAGGCTAGAAGGTCATCTTTCATATTTGTACCGGTTCCACAATGCAGTTCGAACTTGAAGGCATGAAGACTATTGATGAAAAGTGCTACCCCCACAGCACAATAACCATCTTTGGTTGCTCCATTAAAGAAACCAACAACACCATTGAAATGAATAGTCCTAAAACATATGGGCCTAATGACTACAACAAACTGACAAATGAATTCCTCATTCAGCTGAAGGATATGAATGTAGATGCTATCAATATCCAGTTGATGATTTTCAAATAAACAAAAGTTCCTCACCCTCCATATTTTCCAGGAAATAATAACATGCAGAACATGAAAATTCTTGCTAGAGTTATTCCAATTATAAAGATAGTTATGGAAGTTCTCTCCCTCCGAGACTTGAGGGATATTTAGAAAAAAAAATATTCTTCCAGATAAACAGATTAAACTCACAATTAATGAAGAAATGATCCATAGTCTCAAAATCCTGCTTGCAAAGAATATGAAAACTAGTCCCCTTCCATCCTTTTTTCATCAGATTATCCCAGGTATTCAGATAGCTTTGTAAATATTATCATATATAACACTTTAATTTTAAAGGAAATTTCCATTTCTAGATAAGCTTGTACCACCATTTATGAACAATTGTGGAAGAAATATGAACAATATCATGATAAGCAGTTTCAACAGAGATATCCCAGTCTATGGGTTTTTTGTCCAAATTAATGAATCTTCTTCCATAAAAAGTCTACATCTTGCAAGATTTAGTTTTTTATTATAAGCCTCCCATTCAAAAGTTGAATCCTAGATAAGAACCAAGTCTTTAGTTGTAAGGGCCTGTGCAAGAAGATGAGGGACCTTTTTGGCACGGTAGATGCAATAGAAACTTGAAAAATCAGGCATCCCTCAACTTACTTGGATTTTTTGAGATACTTATGCAAAATATCTTGCATTGAGTAAAAAACATGAAATGTAGGAAATTGAATCACCTTTCCGAATATATAGCTTTTATGTATCGAAAATTTTCATAGCTATGTCAAATTTCATTTTTCCTAACAGGCACTTTTTATTTTTCAGGGAAATTATAAGGTATATGTTTTTGTGGGTGCAGCCTTTGAGGGCCTAAATGATCGAATCAAGCTACAAAAATTGACATCCATGTAGAGAACCCATAGCACTAGTGCGGAATTATTTTTCAAAAATTAAATTAGTAATTTTATAATATTTTTATAATTGTCTAAGTGAGAAAACCTCGAAAATGGTATGTGTTTTGTGGGTGCAGCCTTTGAAAGTCTTAATGCAAAAATCATGAAATGGGGTTTTGATAGAACGTAGAGGTTATGTCTACTTGTGCACCATACAATTTTTGTTTGAAGTGTTCAAGAATTGAAAAAGTTATAGAACAAACACTAACAGTGTGTTTCACGAGTTAAGGAGGTAGGAGAGAAAAGAATTTGAAGAAAAATATGAAAAATTAATAATTTTAAATAAAAGTTACATATTTGGAATTCGTAAAAAAAACCATATTTGTGTTTAAGATTTCGTCAAAAATGATTGTGTGTAGCATAATGTAAAGAGTGGTTAAACATAGTTTTCTTCAGAAACTGGAAGAAACACCCAATTAGCTTTGGTACTACCGAAGCAAACACCAAACCATATACATAGGATTAAGGTTGAGATGTGACCAAGTGATTCGGATTGGTTTTGACTCTAAAAAACATGGCGTGTTTTATTTGAATTCAAAAAAATATTCCCACTCATAGAATTTTGAAACGCGCTCACGTTATAGTGAACAAAAACGCGCTAGCGTTATAGTGAACCAAAACGCGCATGCGTTATTGAAAACATAAAAAATATTTTTTAATAATTCAGAGGGGATAGGAAAGATTTTGGTTAATGTTTTAGAAGGGGTGGGGAAGGATCAAGGGAAACTATGGCTAATATTTAATAGGGGTGGGGAAGGGTTAAGGGAAACCGTGGCTAATATTGTATAGGGGTGTGGAAGGGTCAAGGGAAGCTATGTGTAATATTTAATAAGGGCAGGAAAGGGTCAAGAGACATAGAGAGAGAGAGAGGTACCTAGAGAGAGAGAGAGGGGTACCTAGAGACATGGGGAGAGAGAAAGATAGAGGGTCAGTAGAGACATACAGAGAGAGAGAGAGAGAGAGAGAGAGAGAGAGGTACTAGAGATAGAGGGGGGTACTAGAGACATAGAGGGAGAGAGAGGGGTACTAGAGACATAGGGAGAGAGAGAGAGAGAGGGGTACTAGAGACATAGAGAGA
>LPNX010595795.1:34454-56414 GCA_001517045.1 Pseudotsuga menziesii | reverse complement strand
TTGCAGAAGTAGCCAAAAAGTATCCATATTTATCTGTTGGTGTGAATCTTGGGAAAGTCTGTGCGAGTTTAATGAATTCCAGTTCAGTGATCTCTGGCAATTGGCAGATGCAATACATTAAAAAACAAGAGGACAGAGAGGTTTCTGGCTCAGATGACCATCCTATCTAGCCTCCTACTGACTATTCCTGTTCCACCCAACCTCTGTAACTTATTTCTTCAGCCTTAAGATTTGTTGTTTTCATTTCCATTGGACAGCAAGAGATTACTAGAGGGGAGAAACCATTATACACCATGAATGATTATAGTTCTGAAATCCCTAAGCCTATAGGGACTCGTAATGCATGGAATTATTCTTCCACTGATCAAGTGCCACAGGGTGTTGATACAGAGGCTCATTGGAAGCAATTTGATACCTCTGTCAATGCTGTATCATTTGGTTTTGTCGCCACCGCCATCCTTATTTCAATGTTTCTGGTGATGGCAATATTTGAACGTTTTTTGAGACCAAGGAACTCTTTTTCGTCAGGTCAAATTAGAGGCGACAGAGCTTTAGAGTCTATTCAAGTTCAGACTGAGATGCAATTATCGGATAAAATTGACAATTCGTCTACTGTAAGTATTCTTTCAAATCTGTGTTTTTTATTTCAGTCCTACATAGAAGTTCAAATGACTAAATTTCAGTCATGGTTAAAAAACAAGTTAAGCACAGGAAACTTAAATGTTGGTGATACAGAAAAATTGACTTGGCTTAGAAATTCTCTTGAATTGCTCAACAACAATGATTACTGCAGGCTGTTCCTTTAGAGATGTTTTTCAGATTTGCTTTCAGGAAAGAAAACATTAACTCAGATAGCAGGGTAAAATCTGATGATCATAAGGTTCATCAGGAAGCAACAGATAAATGCAAGGAAAAACTTAGAGCTATTAGAATTAAAGATGCTGATGCCTTTCAAGATATTCACGAGGCATATGTAACTTGCATCGATACTGTTCTAAGGAAGATACATTCCCAGGTTTTCAAAGATTCAGCAATTGAAATCAACAAGCTCAGAACCAGACATTTATGTAATCTGTTGTGATCACTTGTTTGTATCTCTTATGGGGATGAAAAAGTCAATGCCTTTGAGCCAACAAAACCAGATTTTATTATCTTGCAAAGGGTAAGACATGTAGTTTGGTCAAGGTGTTGAGTACATTTGCTGAAGATATGCATCTACCTAATCAAGTTTAAGTTTATGCCTTGGAACTTCTACAGTGTATTGTGGGAAGAGGGTGTATACAAGATTTTGGTATACAGGATAATTATTTATTACCCTAGGATAGATGGGATGCTTTCCATTATTTGGATATGGATAATCATTCTAGGAAAGAGAACAATCAAATGTTCATGGGTTCAAAAGTTAAAACTGCTTTGGTTACCCTCAAGTCAACAGAGTTGATATCTGATCTCTGGCAATATGTAGAAGTAAATAGAGAGGACTTGGTGACAGTTGACTCAGCAGTATCATTGTTTTCTGCATTAGCTGCTCATGCTTTATCTAAACCACACTTATTGGCATTAGAATCTCTTCTGAAAGAGTGGGAAGAATTANTCTGCATTAGCTGCTCATGCTGTATCTAAACCACACTTATTGGCATTAGAATCTCTTCTGAAAGAGTGGGAAGAATTGCTCAAGACTGAGAATTGAGGAACTGAAAATAAAAAGACACAAGAGGCAACCGAAGCTCATGATGATTGGAAAAAGGAAGCTAAGTGGGATGATGGATGGGAGGCATTTCATGAGCCAAAAGCAGTGACAGGTGAGGAACCCAATAGAGTTACCTCTGTTTGTACATTTCATATTTGTTGGATGATAATTATTGAGAAGCTCATTGAACAGTGCCAATTGGAAGTGAACTTGCTAGATGAAACATCTTCAAACAAAAGTACAGTGTTGATTACTGAGGATGAGGCATGGAATTAAATTTCAATGTTAGCTAAAATACAGCCTGTTGTGGTGTTAAAAAGTCCCTTGCCATTTCCATATGATTCCCTTTGTCTTGAAACATTAAAGACAGTTGAGGATAAAGTAAAGCAGACTAACATATTTGACATGAAGGAACAAGCAAATAATGTTAATGATGAATTTGATGATAGGAATAATTTGGGTGATATAGATATTGGATTGGTAGCGCATATATTATATCTGGTTCTTTTTCCATCCCTTGCTGATAATCCTGAATTTGCTACTATTTTTTCCTGTATTTTTAATGCACTGGGTCAACTAGCACACTTTCTGCAAGAAAGCCATTTATGTACATTGTATACGAAGGAATGAAGGTCAGGATTTCATTTCAAGAATATATCAACAAATGCCCATTTTCTTTGGTAGCGTGGCGCCCCCTTATTTTATAGCAGAACTTGCAAGGGGAAAGCATTATTTTCTTGCAAGGGCATTGGTTTTTCAGTTCATGCATGTAGATGCTGTACTTAATTCTATGAATTCTGTATATTTTGTTTTGAGAGCATATCTAGAAAAGCAGATGAAGTAAATTATCAGTTGGCTATCAGTGGTGTGACATTGCCTCATTCTCTGAATAACACTGTAGATGGTTTCCTCATTCTCAAATTGGCCTATTCTTTACTTTTTGAAGATCTCAAAGGCCTTGGAATTATTTGATGTTATTGATTTTATCATTGGGATTATTTACCTTTTGTTGTTGACTTGTGTTTTATGTTTTCTATTTTGAGGACCTCCCAGTGCCAAGCAGGGTCATTGAAATGTTTTCATTTCCATATCTTAGACATGTTAATGTTATGTGTTTTTAATTTTTTCTTCACTTCTTTGACTTATTTTAAGTTTTGAAAGTTGAAAATAAGAGGGGCTTCATAGTACAGGACTTTGAGCTGATAGTTAGATGATTGATATTACTGTAGTGAGTGTCTTGTTAGTTACAGGAATTTTTATGATGTTGAAATGAATATATAAAGAAAAAGTGAGATTGCTTTTATTATGCTTTTGGTCTAAGTTAATAGCAATGTTAAGACATGGGTGCTATGGGAAGAATCCCTCCTGCGACAACTTCTTAAAGAGCGCTAGCTCAATGGTACAAGTCTAGAGACATAAACCTTTGGCCCCTGAATATCATCATTGTCAAGCAATAACAACTTCTTAAAGGGTTCTAGCTCAATGGTAGAGCGCCTGCCTAATTATAGGCAGGAGGTTGGTGGTTCGATTCCTCCGTGCCCTATCATAAATTTGTGACTACAAAAACGACTAAATTCACATATATACGATTATTAGTAGTTAATTTCTCGTATCTTAGTCGTATTTAGCTTAGTCATTAATATGTTAACATCTAGTAGTTTATTTAGTCATATATTTGGTCATTAATGGTTGCAATCAGTGACTAAATCAGCGACTAAATCAATGATTAACTCAGTGACTAAATCAATGATTAAATCTGTGACTAAATCAATGACTAAATCATTAACTATCAATGACTAAAACGATGACTAAATCATTGACTATCAATGACTAAATCATTGTCTATCAATGACTAAATCATTGTTTATCAATGACCAAATCAATGACTAAATCAGTGACTAAATCAGTGACTACTAAGTCAAGCTATTAATGACTAGCGAAATACGACTAGCTATAAGATAGTGGTAATTTGCTACTATTAGTCACCGATTCAAAAATAGTCATTTATAGCCTAATTTTAGTCATTTTTTTAGTCATTAATTTCTCATTTTCTACTAGTGCTCTCGTCGTAAACTCTCTCGCATCTAAATCACACACAGCAAGAAATTACAACTAACTACCTAACCTATCCCTAGGGATCAAAGTTATCATTCATTAATGAGTAATGTAATTTGTAAATGCATTATGAAAAAATCACAGATAACCGATACTTCTTTCAAAACGGATGAACATTAAAATATATATGAACAACCAGATAGCCAATTGTTTATGAACAACATTCATTACTCATAGTGGAAATATTCATAAAATAAACCAGAGAACATTCATACAAGAACATAGGTTCAAATAGTTAGAACGGTCTCACAGTTAATGGACACAAAGGTGAAAACGAAATAGTTCCTCTTCAACAAATCCATAGAACAACATTTGAATATTCCACCAAGCTTTCTCCAACATGCAAACTATAATTATCTATTGCAAAAGGAAATAGTTATTCTTACAATATGTCTTCACAAATCTAACTAGGAAAAAGTTCCCCCCCCCTCCCCCCCTCCCCCCCGGCTTCTATCTAAATCTCCTATACTTATATAGAGGCAAAACTTTTGGGCTACCCACCCGGGTGACCTTTGGGCTTCCCCAACCATTTAATCCCACAAGTTTGTCCTTTTGTGAGTGGTCATGATTCATACAAACGTTACATTTCAATGGAAGATTAATATTTACAGGCACTTTATAAAAAGGAATCGGCTTGGTAATCGATGAACTCCCCAAGCCTGGGACTCTGTTTTGTTTTTTTAATAGTTAGGATCGGTAATCAGTTGGTCCTTTTGAAATCTAGTTGATGTTAGACCTTAACTGTCCTACTTTCCTTGAGCAACATCTCTACTTATTCATGCTTTAACTACTTATTTCTTCATCCAATGTCATTCTTCTTTGTCCTCTTTGCGGCAGTAATCCTCAACTGGATCCGAGAAAATATCCTATGTCTTTCAGTTCCCCAAACGCTTCATATCCTTTTCTTTTCTGTGTGCACTCATGAACCATTTGATAACTAGTCGGTTTTTTAGGTCTGCGCCTTTGTAGCTACTGCTTTCTCTTCTATTTCGCTTGTTCTCTTGGCGATCCTTCCAGTTACGATTTGATCCTCACCTGCGGTAGTCGGAAAAATCTCTTGGGTGCTCCTGCAATTAAACAACAACTAATCATTCATTGGGACTATGTTTTCAAGAAAATCAAACCACATTAAATCATATCAATCACAACGGCTAAGCATCAAGAAAAATCATGTGCATGACTGTTATAACAACATTCACAAACGGCAATGCCACCACTACTTCGTCTAGCCGCGGGTTCGCAAGAATCCACCAACGACAAGAACAGAGAACTCATCAGATGCTCAGGGTGCTTGGAATCGGAAGCTAAAAGCTCTGCCCCAGCCGCAACAGCGGAAGAGAAAAAGGACACGTGACCCGCGGGCAGGAGAACACTCAAGTGGAAGTCGGAAGATCATCAACATCGGAAGCCAAAAGACTTTCCCAGCCGCAACGGCGGAAGGGAAAAGGTTACAGGTACGCGACTAAAAGGTTAACATGCATCGGTAGTCGGAGCTTTTAAATCATCGAAGCGGAAGCAGAACTGGAGCCGCAATGGTGGAGATACAAAAGACAAGTTATCCCACCATAGGAAAAGTATTTATCGGAGGAGAAACTATTAACTAATAGGAAGGGTTATCGCTTTAGGTAGCCACAACGACGGAGGAACAAAGGATATCACGACCCGCGACACAAGGTCTGAATCGGAAGATAAACGACTAAGAGATCGGCAAGGTTAGTGCTTCTTTCATCCGCAACGGAGGAAACGCAAAGGACTCGACATTCCGCAACGCAAGGTTTAAAACGACTAGACAACCAGAAGAGATAAAGCTTTCCGCAGCTACAACAACAGAAGCCCACAACTTAAGGATCAACGGAAATGTTAGAATATAATCCGTCGGAATTATATATTGTAAATAAATAAATAAATAGTTATGAAGCTGACTAGTTACATAGGAAGGTGAAAAGGTTGATGAAGCTCAACCACCACCTGTAATGTATAAATGAATGCATTAGCATTGGAATAATATTGAATCGAGAGTTATACCTAACAAGTGGTACCAGAGCGCTGCCATAACTCCTGCCTGTTGCGAGTCTGCTCATTCATTTTCTTTCCTCAATCTGTAGATTGCATGCATTGGTGCATGCGCTGGCTGCTCTAACGCTCCGCTCAGCCCCATCTAGATTTATACCATATCGCCTGGATGCCCATAGTTCGTTCTTATTTTTACAAAATTCGCTGGAAAAAAAACACGAGCTACATTCCATGGGTAAGCTGCGACCTTCCTACCCGTGAACACGAGCTGGAGTTTTTGTTCCATGGTCTGATTTTTGGATAGACTATAATCTGTGCACACTTATATCCTTTTAATGTTGCGTTGAACTGATATCTCACCACTGCGTAAGTTTTGTTGGTTATGAGGAGTCTGTACATTGTTTTGTGGAGATGAATGATCGAAGTCGTCTTGCTATGTTTGTGTTACGAGTTCGTTGAAGACCGGTGATTGAACATTGTTGGTGGAAGATTCATGCTTTTTCTCACTTGTTTGAAGGTAAAATATTGTTACTCCTTGTGATCGTTGGAGTGCAGAAACCCTAAATTTACCCTAGATTCTGCGTGGAGTTTAATTGTGCTGCTTTTTTGTGAGTGAGACTCCTCTCCTACGTTTAGTCAAGGCCGAGCCCTAGGGGTTTCCATCGCTGGTTTGTAGTTGTTTGGTTATATTTTGATAGGATATTCAACAAGACCCCACGAACTACTATTGTAACAACGTCATGTTGGATATATTGTATAATATTGTTGTGATATAGTGTGAATATTGTGTGAATATCAGCTACGATATAGTTTGAAGAACTTCACCATATTCACAGCCTTCATCTAAGGCTGTCCACACTATTTGCTCTAACGTTGGAAGAATCAACACGCAGTTGAAGAGGCAGTTGAAGAGGAGAGACTCGGTGCTACGATACACTACATTCACAAGTTGTTTTGCTGCTATGAGTTCAAGATTCATGCCATTTCTCAATACTTGTAATCGTTGGACTGCATAAACCCTATTTTTGCCCTAGTTTTATGCGTGAAGCTGTGCACATGTAGAACACTGCGTTGATCATTTGAGACTGCGATTTGAAATTCCACCTTCTTGAAGACAAACCGTCTTGGAGAAGATTAAGCATGGAGGTGAAAGATACTCCCTGGTTAATACTGTGTGAGTCATTCAGAGTTATGGTTGCGCAGGAAAGGTTTGCCGGTAGATTTGTCCGAAATCTAAGGCTAGTACTGAATGCTGGAGTAATGGAGCAATTTCATATAGAGACTTCCTGGTGCTGCAAGTTCCATGTGAGATTTGAGGTGGAGCTATGAAGAATGCTTCCAATATCCACCTGCTAGATGCGTGAATATTGCTAGAGTTGCGCATTCCTGTTGTCACAGATTTCTGTTCGAGTGCATATGAAGTCATGCTGGATATTGTGTTAAAAGCTGCGGGTATCATGGATATTTTTGGCACGTTGCTGGTGCTGTTCCATTAGTATTGATTCATAAACCCTAATTCCATTGTCTACGTTTTGAGCTGTTTGGACCTTTGTTGTGACTGAAGTTGAAGAGTTGTTTGCGTGGAGCTGAATGTGTTGATATAAATACCATTGCATGAAGCCTGAGCGTAAAGCTGTTGGTTGAAGACTGATATATGTTAAAGACTCGGACTGATATATCATACTGATATATGCGTTGAAGGCTGTAAGAAGTATATTAATAATGTTGCTGTATGAGCCTGAGCTTGTTGTATGAGCTGCTATTTCCATGTGAAGATTGTTGCTGCGATCTCAAGAGTTCTAGACAATTGCTGCTGATAATTGTTGCTGCTAATCACTTGATTTTACAGAAGTATATAATTTGGTGCTTGATTTTTTTTGTGCACTTATATCCTTCGCACACTAATATATTAGCTTCTGGTGCTTCCACACATTACATATTCTGTAGATTATATATTGTATAAAAAGGAATGCTGCTGTGTATTTGAAGCTAGTGATTAATATATTTTGTATACTGAAGAAGCTTGTGTATGCTCACCTGAAGCTTGCATTGTATTCACCTTGGAAGAGACTGTAGACCTACAAGGTTATTATTTTTTTGTTTCTCTTTGTCATATTAAATTCATTATTGTAAATTATGCTAACAGTTGCAAAAGATGCAATCTATAGCATCTGCAGTTGGTGTCACTTTCTCTGGCAAAGAGAGAGGCAGAGGAAGAAGAAAATTTAGAGGCAAAGGGGGTAGAAACAACTTCAACAAAAGATCAGATCTATAGTGCAAGCATTGTGGAAATACTGGGCACACATCAGATTAGTGTTGGGCTTCGTGGGACTCCATCAAAGACAAACAGAACCAGAAGAAAGATGACCAAGATGCTAGTAAATCTTCTGATTCTTGTATTGTTGCACATTGTAATCTTGGAATTAATGAAATGACTTCACTTTCATCTTACAAAGATTGTTGGCTTCTTGATACTGGTGCAACATCACACCTGACATTTAGAAAATATTGTTTTGAAGAACTTAATGAAACAATAGATGGCATAGTTTACTTTGCAGATAAGTCAACTCTTAAACCAAAGGGAATGGGCACCATTCGACTGAAGATGCCTGGATTCCCTGATTTCTTGTTGAAAAATGTTCTCTATCTTCCAGAGTTGCAGAGAAGCCTGCTGTCCTTGGTGGAGATTCAACAGCGAGGCCATTCCATCCACATGTTTGATGGAATCGTTGAAATAAGAAAGTCCTCTGACAACCAAGTCATCATAACTAGATATGAAGATGGGAAGCTACTGAAGCTAAAGGGTTCATCTGCAAGAGTTCAGAACTATGCCTACCTCTCTCAGCATGGAGAAGGTAATTTGTCATCTAGTTCATTGTGGCATGCAAGATTTGGTCACCTAAATTATAACAGTCTTCGTTTGTTGAGAAAGAATGGTGTATTTGGTTTGCCCACCATTCCCAAAGAGAAGAACAAATGTGATGCATGTATATTAGGGAAACATAGTAAGCTGCCATTCCATGAATCTAATTTCAGAGCAAGTAGGAAATTAGAACTAGTGCATTCTGATTTATGTGGCCCAATGCCAACTCCTTCTGCAAATGGGAATAAGTATTTTATGACATTTGTTGATGACTACTCAAGAATGTGCTGGATTTACTGTTTAAAGACAAAATCAGAAGCATTTCAAACATTCAAAGACTTTCATGCATTGATAGAAAAACAAGCACAATCAAAAATTCGTACACTTTGTACTGATAATGGGAAAGAATACACTTCAAATGCTTTTGAAGATTATCTTCGCCAACATGGAATTGCACATCAGACTACAGTTCCCTACAATCCTCAACAAAACGGTGTAGTAGAAAGAATGAATAGAACCATAATGAATATGGTTCGCTCAATGATGTTTTTCAAGAATGTAAAACTAATGTTTTGGGGTGATGCAGTAAAATGTGCATCCTATTTGAGAAATAGAAGTCCCTCAAATTCTCTTGATAATAAGACTCCACATGAAATGTGGTATGGACATCTCCCTTCAGTCAGGCATCTCATAGTTTTTGGTTCCACCTGTTATTCCTTGATTCCAAAGGAGCAAAGAAACAAGCTTGGTGCTCGAAGTAGAAAATGCATTTTCCTATGGTACGAAGAATACTCCAAGGCATACCGTCTGTATGATGAGGTAAACAAGAAATTTGTTATTTCCAGAGATGTAATTTTTCTTGAAACTAATAAAAATGACCAGTCTATTGAGAGACACCTTGACCATTTGGAAATTTATCCTCATCCAAAGACATATTCTGAAAATGAATATGAAATTCCAAACCTTGAAGGGGGGATTCCTATTCTGGATCAACCTTTGGAATTTCCTTATGAAGCACCAACTCCCGCACATGAAGAAGTTCTTGCTACTTCACCTGAACAAGAGGTTCAATTGGATGATGTGATTGAGAGAATTGAAAGACTCTCAATCAATGATGAGGCACCACCAGCTGATCAACCAGGACCATCACAGAAGATTCCTAAATGGGCCACAAAGAGACTTGAAAGTGTCCATCCAGATGAAGTTGGAAAGACGGGAACGAGAAGTTCGAAAAGACATGAAGATGGAGGAGGAGCAGATAATTCAGGTGATGACATGGTTGTATCATTTGATTGTGAATTTAATTATCTCCTAACTTTGAACCAACTTCCTTTGAAGAAGCTTCTACTCGAGCTGAGTGGAAAGAAGCTATGCAGAATGAGTATGATGCACTCATGAAGAATGGAACTTGGAAGCTGGTTGACCCTCCAGTTGGAACCAAACCAATTGGCTGCAAGTGGGTGTACAAGAACAAATACAAATTAGATGGCTCACTTGACAAGCACAAAGCGAGGCTTGTAGCAAAAGGCTATGCACAGAAAGAAGGAATTGACTATGAAGAAACATTTTCTCCTACAGCAAAATGGGGTACCATCTGTACCTTACTCTCTTTAGCTGCTCAGAAAGGGTGGAAAGTTCATTAAATGGATGCGAAGACTGCTTTCTTTAATGGATACTTGAAAGAGAATGTCTTGATGTCTCAGCCAGAAGGCTTTGTTGTGAAAGGAAAAGTACAAAAGGTATGCAAGC
This sequence comes from Pseudotsuga menziesii, assembly GCA_001517045.1. NCBI lineage: Eukaryota > Viridiplantae > Streptophyta > Pinopsida > Pinales > Pinaceae > Pseudotsuga > Pseudotsuga menziesii. Next base: position 45,984 of record LPNX010595795.1, on the reverse strand, counting down.
TTGTCAAATCCTTGTATGGCCTAAAACAAGCGCCTCGTGCATGGTATGAAAAGTTAACCGAGCATCTTTTGAAGTTAAATTTTGAACATTTTGATCTTGATGATGCAACACTGTTTATAAAGAAAGTTGGAAGATCTATTGTGTATCTTGTGGTGTATGTAGTGTATCTTTTGATGAGAGCTATATATCATCCATAAAGAAAGATTTGAAAAAGATCTTTGAAATGACAGATATGGGACATCTCCACTATTACTTAGGAACTGAAGTCACTTAACATCCTAAGTACATATTCCTATCTCAAAAAAAATATGTTAGAGAACTACTAAACAAATTTTGCATGACTGAATGCAACCCTATATCTACTCGAATGGAATAGAAAATGAAGCTCACATGAAGCGAAGGAAAAGAATTTGAGGATGCGACCAAGTATCGACAACTTGTAGGGAGTCTTATCTACCTTACAACAACTAGACCAGATATTTCTTATGTTGTTGGCATACTTTCAAGGTTCATGCATAAACCTTGTGAATGACACTGGTCAGCTGCAAAGAGGGTTCTAAGATACTTGAAGGGGACTCAAGACGTTGGACTCAAGTACTCTAAAGTGGATGACTTCAAACTTATTGGGTACTCAGACTCAGATTTTGATGGCGATAAGGAGACAAGAGTATCAACTTCTCGATACACTATGAGTCTTGGATCAGCAACTGTCTCATGGAGATCATGCAAATAGTCAGTTCTGGCAGATTCAACAACAGAAGCAAAATATGTGGCTGCAGCTAAAGCAACGAAAGAAATAGTATGGCTCAGGAAGATACTTGAAGATTTGCAAGAAAAACAAGAAAATTCCACTCCATTATTGGTCGACAATACTTCTGCAATCAAGCTGGCTAAGAATCCTAGATTCCATGATTGAACCAAACACATCAACACAAAGTATCATTTGATTCGACATCATGTAGAGGCCAAGATAGTCCATCTTCGACATTGTTCCACAAATGATCAAGTTGCAGACATCTTCACCAAAGCGCTTGGACGAGAAAAGTTTGAAAGATTCAGAAACATGCTCGGACTTACAAACACCCCTTCGGATTAAGAGGGGCATTGTTAGAATATAATCCGCCGGGATTATATATTGTAAATAAATAAATAAATAGTTATGAAGCTGAACAGTTACATAGGAAGGTGAAAAGGTTGATGAACCTCAACCACCGCCTGTAATGTATAAATGAATGCATTAGCATTGGAATAATATTGAATCGGGAGTTATACCTAACAGGAAATAACAAAGCGGGATCCGAAATGCAAAATTAATAATCGGGCAAGTTAGTAATTTGTCGTCCGCAACGACAGAAAAAGAAACAACAAATCATTCCGATGTAAACCAAAAGATCAGCCGATCGAAAGAAACATATCGAAGAAAAGTAGAAACCAAGACTTGCTACTTCGCCGCAATGGCGGGAGCACCAACGAGATAAATTTCCGATTCAAACATGCTGAAAATGCATTTAAAAGCAACGATGAAGTTTGATCAAACATTGGATTTTTTCAAGCCTTAGAACAAAACTTTAAAAGAAGTGGTAGATCAATCCAAGCATAAGAAAGTCTTTCTGAAAAATCATTAGATTAAATCAAAGAAGAAAATTGAACTAATTCAAGCAAAGGGAGGGTCCTGAAATTTTTTGGAATTTTGGGAGAATGTTGCAGCTGCAACAAGAGTGTAATAGCCCCAAATCGTATTAATAAAAATGCATATAAAATTTTGGGTTCTGAAGGGCAATGATCTTTGATCATGGTGTGAATCACATTGTAAATCAATCCTCGTGCAGTGTCAGCCATTATGAGGAAGCTTGTTGTCCTTGATACATCATAAGTCAACTATATTGAAGTCAACCTAGAGTTATGAAGTTAAATTTTCTTTTGCATGATGTATTAGGTATTAAAAATACTCATATGAAATCACACCACTATTGACATCATCATTATTGGGTGAATGAAGTACATAAAGAGGACTACCGGATAACATAACCGGATAACATAAGATAAACACACCTGAATAGTATACAAAATCAAAATACACAAGATCAAAATACATCAAGACACTACTTATATGCAGTTTCACTATCAATTTGTACATTTCCCCTCGTATTAATAGCATATCTTTGAAATATTCAACCAACATTACTTTAGACGTGTAAATCCATTTATCAATCATAACTTGAAGAGGTGTAGTCCACAAGCATTTTATTGTTATAGTGCCTTTTAAACAATGCTAGTATGCGGATTAGAAAATCATTTTGATACAATGATTTTACCATTTCTAAAATATTTAAACCATTTACAAGGTTAAAAAAACAAAATATCCGTACAAAGAACACTAGAAAGAAAAACAAACATTTAGACATAAGACAAGAAAGACAGCAATGTACAAAGTTCAACCAATTCTTGGGCTAAATCCACCAAACTGTCACCCAGTGTGACATTTAGTTCATTTAAAAGCCATACTTCCTTTCTTCTAGACTCCTCTTGGGAGAGTGTTTCTAAGCTACTCCCTACCCCTATCGTGACAGAATTCTACACAAATCTATATACAGGGTACAACACTCTCATTATTTTCCAGGGTTCCACTCAACCAAGTTATTACTGTTCATTCACTATTTCAATATAGCCACCCTTAAATAAATCCCTTATGATAACATGAGCAGGTAATAAAGATTTCCCTTAAACATTCTGCATAAGGATAAATTTTCAAGATAAGGCAAAATAATAAGGCTAAAATAAGTGTTGACTGCTAGCTCTCCTTATCACTATTTTTCTTCTAAACAAAAGTGTTATATTTTCATCTGGAAAAATAGTGAAAAACAAAATACCTGGTGTGGCGTATTCTAGCCTCTATATTTCTTATATCTTTAGCGTTATTTCGGCCGCCCAAAACTCACATATGTGTGCCAAAATTGAGGTAAATACCGCAGAATTTCGTTGACTCTGGTTCGGCCGGTACAACATGGATAAGGGGTTCCATAATTAGATCAGAACAATCACATGATTCCTCATATAATTTTTCCAATCTGATTGTGCATTCACGCCCTCCAGTATTAACAATTGATATCTGTAATAGTTCCCGAGCCAGCTACCTGCTGAATGCCTGGCAATCCATTTCTCTAGTACCAGCGATAGAGACCTATTTTTGTTGACACGTTAAGTCAGATGTTAGAAATCCAAAAAAAACTCAAACACAAAACATACAGCGATCTTTCTCTTTGGCAAATCGCATCTCCCAAGAAATCCGAGGTAAGCTTGGCAATTGCAAAACCCACACGCCATCACAATACACACAACTAATTTTTTAAATCTTTTTGGTCACCGCATCATCAAGGAATATCCCAGGTAACTCCGCAGTTGCAAGAACCCAAATCCCAATCACAATAGACACAGATTTTAAGTCTTTTAGCAATCGCCTCATCAAGGAAAAATTCCAGGTAACTCGGCAGTTGCAAGACGCAAAACGAAGTCACAATCCACAGCGATTTTAAACCTTTTGTCAATCGCCTCATCAAGGAAGAATCTCAAGTAATCCCGACAGTTACAAAGACGCAAAAACAAAATCACAATACACAGCGATTCTGCCCATTTGGCAAATCGTACCTTCCGGGTAAATCCCATGATAAACTAAAAATGTAAATATCTTAACCCAGCGATCTTGCTCGTTTGGCAAATCGCACCTTCAAACTAATGTTGAGGAGTACTCACAAACCGGCACAATACCAATGGCTGGAAGAACTATTGATGGGAATCGGACAGATTAGTTAAGCAATGAGGATTATTGTAAAATCTCCAAGGTTAAGCTATTCGTCTACTTTTAAAGTGTAAATCAAGGATTCCATATTTTAATTATCAGCAATCCAAAATGTTTTCGAAAGATTCTACTCAGGAAAGTTTCCAGATTTTAATATCAACAAATCAAAAGTTTATCTGTCAAACGTTTTCAAGAATTTGATTCCGCTTTGGTCTGGGAAGACACCCAGCCACAACATCAACAATATATAAATGAAAGTAAAATGGCATCCTTGTATTGAGATAAACATTTTTCTCCATATATGAGACTTTCGGTTCTTGGAGGCTTTAACCAATTTATAGAGATATCAATGTAATGTAATACTTATCGATGGAATGAGGGAGATAATCGGTCCATAATCCATGTTCTCCATCCCGTGAGGTATACGTCCATCTCTCTTTGTCTCACCATTGATACGCACTGCCAAAACAAAGGAGGGTACGGTGTTTCCTAACTACACGATCTCTTGGATCTATGGAGGTTTCCCCAAAGCAAAATGAATAATGGTGTGATCAGAGCCTGCCTCTCCTCCACATGCTGAGCAAGCACCCTCCTGCTTTTGTCCCCCTCTAGAAGGCCCACGGGTCCCTCTTTTAAGGCAGAGGTTGCTCTCTCCAATGTTTGATAACCGTTGCTGGCTCCTCCCTCTGCCCTATCCAAGACCCAAGTCGGGTGACTTCTCTTCCTATGTCTGTAAATTTTTTAAGACATTCTGGCATTATCATCTTGTCATGGGAATAATCCCCATAATTTCCTCCTGGGAAATTGAAGCCTTCAATTACTCATTAATGCAGAAATCCTCACTCAACTTGCTTTTATACATGTTACAAAACCCTATTATTATACTTATTATCATTTTATTGTAATTCTTTTTCTCCAAGTCTAATTACATGTCACTGCTTATCATGGTGTTGTAACTACATGTATAAGAGCATACATATTTATAATTCTCTTTTCTCATAATATAATTCATAAACCGATAGTTATATCTCATATTATTATAAATATATATAAGCATGCATATTTATAATTATCTTTTCTCGTAATATAACTCATAAATGGATAGTCTAGTATTATTATAAATATATATAAGCATATATATTTATAATTCTCTTTTTTTTTTCTCATTTCCAGAGGCCCAACTAACATTTTTTCGATCCCTTAGTGAAATCCTTCCACCGTCCTCATTATGGTCGCACATGTTTCTGAGCCCCCTTGCATTATTAACTTTCGCCTAAACAATTTTTTGCATGAGACTAGGGTTTTACACTTAAGTTTTTCTCTTTCCGGTTGCGTATTGGGGGAAATATCATGGCTCTCTAACTATTCATTTTTTGCCGTAGTGGACTTTAGTTTCCCATCTCTAGTTGTGTCAATGTTTTTAAGTCACCTGAGTCTACCACTTAGGAAACTACTCATTAAAATTGAAAGGTCTTTTTGGTGGGGCCTTGGCTTTGAGCTCCTCACCAGAAAATGTACAACAACATTCATAATTACAAGATATTTTAGGGCATACAAGAGGGATATTACATCTTTTCCCCCTTAAAAATAACACCGTCTTTGGTGTTCTTGTTTTTTTCAACAATTCCCTTCCTTTCTTGAGTCATCCGTGCTTGCTTTGTATTTTTTGTTCTGGTCCTATTGATTTTTTTCTAAACTTCGCAAGTTGCTATTTGTTCAGGACTTGTAGTTTCCTGTAACAAAATTGGGTCTTCCCAAAATTCAAGTAGTAGAACACGTCATAAATTATAATTTAGTTTAAAACATAAACACGGGATCTTTGTACAACACCACAATTGCAATTTATGGAACATCTCTGAGTATTTATTTGCATAGTTACTTTAATGAATTGATTCATAAGAAATCCATGTTTACTCATCTTTTGGGAGGACGTTTATATCTCCAATATTTGGTTACTTAGTTAGTATTCAACGTGAGGAAAACCTATCTTTCATTCAGATATTAGCATAATTTTCTATGAGAACTTTAAAATTTCTCCTTCACCCCTGCCTTCGAGGGAATTTTTTTTCCCTGCTCAGGTCCTCCTTCATATTTGTACATTAAGACATGTGACAGTCTAGTTACATGGGAATTCGTGAACACATTTTTTTTTCATTCCTTTCAAACTCTCCCTTGAGTTCCTTTACCAATTCCTGTGTGGACTTTCGGGATATATCTGAGGTTACTCTCCCTTTTGACTACTAGTCAAAATTTTTCTCCTCAATGACATCAAAAAGCGTCATGTCTTACAAATGTCGATATTTTCCTAGGTATTTGTATTGATATCATACTCTTTCATGATTTCCCTCAAGCCTCCTCGCTTGAGTCTAGGAAAGAAACAAGGTAGAGTTAGATAATCAATTTAATTGCCACTTCAGTTGCCTAACACCAATATGCTTAGGCGACAATTCCTTGCCTAACACCATTGTGCTCCCACAACATATATGCCAAACACCAATGTGCTCACACGACAATCATTTGCCTAACACCATTGTACTCCCATAGCATAAATTTTTCCTAATCTGTATTTAATGTTAATTTCAACCTTTGACTATTTATGACATGCACAACTCTGGTGCTTAACATGACTTCACTTTCATTTTCCCGATTCATGAATCGGCTTCACGACTAATTAAATATAACTAACATCTAGAAACAAATACTAATTTCATCAATTTAATCAACAGTACATCAATTGTAATTATTTGTACCTCTATCATCATTAAGGATTCATACAATCCTCCAAACTAATTCCTTACTCAATTTTGTGAAATTGAGCGCAACTCGTTTACGCAAACAAATTTACATTCCATAATGTACGTTTGATCTTGACATCGGTCATAACCCTTGTAAAACGCTACAATATGAGTAGGGCGGTCGCACGAAGTTGGTTCCACTTTTTGGTGTCACTTAGAAAATCAGAAACGCACTTCTGAAGTGCAAATCAAGAACGCATATGCGTTATTGATGGTACGTTCGGAATAACCTGAGCCGAAACACAAGGCTAAGGTTCGTGGAAATGCATATCGCACTTGCGATATATCACATATGCGTGTTGTAATGTTAAATATTGCATATGTGATATGCAACATTTACAAAACGCATATGCGATATATCGCAAGTGTGACATGCAACATTCACCAAACGCATATGCGATATATCGCATATGCGTTTTTTATTGCCTTAATTATGACTTATATGATACTAAATTTTATTTGCTATGAAGTATGGGAAAAAAATTTCTTCCAATTTATTCCATATGAAAATTAATGTGGTTCATGCTCATTCTTAGCTTAATTGTAAGAATAGCTCATCGCTAAAATAAGTTAGGTAGAAATGCATTCTACATCTATAAATATATCTACATAATAGGGTCTTAAAATAGAATAAAATCACAAAAAAGCGTACACATCGAAACAACAATTGGGTCCACATAGTAGTCAAAAGTGCCATCACAAATGAAAGAGGTTCTCAGTTGGTACCTCCGATTGGACACTCTATCCTTGTTGATGAAGGGTCATTTTTCCCTGTCAACGAATCTTAAGTGGGCCAAAATGTCCACCATATCAAGAGGCATGAGCTTCCCAAATCAAAACTAAGGAGCCTAGAGTGTTGGGTAGGAAAATTTAATTATGCATAAACATCCAACCCTGCCAAATACAAATTAATTTGGGTGGGATGATGAAAGGCCTGCTAAACTGACCCAAAGAAAGTACTAGTAGCATATAGTTGCTCCAAGCTTCATAGGAAACACAAGGAACATCCAAAATGTGCATTGGTTGAGTTGGAGGGAAACTCAACACATTTTTCGCCTAATTTGAACTCCATTTCTTATATTTAAAGACCACGTGAAACTATTGTAGGTAGGAGGCATGTTTGAGATGGAATTGTTCTTAACTCTTAGACTATGAATTCAAAAGATTAAGGGATGATTATTAGTACAAAAATTGTTTTCCTTATCCAAAACATAATGGCACCATTGCTTCAAGGCCTTCACTATATCTCAAAATTCTTTGTCATACATGTTGTACTTCAGATTGGCGTTTGTCAAAGTCTTGGAATGATAGTTCGTGGGATGACCAACCCATTTTAATATGGCACTAGTAGCATAGTGTGAAGCATTTGTCTCAATCTCAAAGAGATATTGCGAATCCAAAAGGTGCAAAACCAATTTCAAATACAATGTAGTGTTTGAGTTCCAAGAACTCTCATCCATTAACTTTGTTAGGAAAACACGAGTGGATTGGAGAGTTGATGTAGGGGGTATGAAATGTGAGATAAATGAGTTGTAAAATGTTGATAAAAATTTATGCCACCAATAAATACCTTTTCAAGCAACAACAATGAGGGGATGAGCCAGTTAACAAGAGCTTGTACATTGGCAAGATGAACACCTATTCCAATTTTATCAATAAGAAGTCCTAGATAGTGAATGGAGGTTTCCCAATATAATACTTTTTTTGAGCAACCTACAATTTGTGAGTTCGAAGCAGCTTTAGTACCAAGTGCACACATAGGTTCTCTTCCTATGTTTTACTAAAAATGATATTTTTTTCAAGATATATCACAACGGAAATCCTTGGATGGAGAAGAAACTTAGTCTTAAATCAATCTTATAGGTGTCACTGGAACTCATACAAAGCTAATGATGTTATCCCATTCAACAATTTCATCTTGGTAAACAATTTGTTACCCTTGAAAATCATCATACTGTGACAAGGGATAGCATTTTTTTGTAGTGATCTTATTAAGAGCACGAGAATATTTGACAGGGAACCACTTCTATGCTTTTGGAGTAATGAAGGAAAAGGAGCCATTAGGGGAAGAACTAGGTTGGATATGGCCGTATCCCATAAGGGATTAATCTTATGTTCTAATTCAATAACTTTATGTGGAGATAATTGGTAAGAAAAATCATTTGTATGGATGCACCAAAAATTAAATCAATGAAATATTGGATAGAAAAAGTGGGGGGGAGACCCTCAAGAAGTTGAAAGGCATTTTAAAACTTATTGACTAATGGTTTCTTAGTGGGAGGAGAAATTTTGGGATCATGATCAAGTTTAATAAGGCATTCCACACAGAGATAAGCATTTGCTTAAACTCACTTGGAAAACTACAACATTGCCAAACATGTTATTTTTTTGGAAGGGGGCCACAAAAGAAGTATATCGCAAGTGCAATATATCGCATATGAGATATATCGCACTTGCGATATTCAAAAGCAAAAAAAAAAAACAGAGGCCGCAATCTCATTTTCAAAGCATCGGGATGGCGAAAAAATGCAGGAGCAAAAAACCGCAAGTGCGATTTGCGTTTTACCTTTTCGAGGTCGAGCTCGAGCTCGAGGCCAAGTTTGAGGTGGATTGCTCCAATGGAAGGTAAATGCTAGTTCAATCCTTTTCATTTAGCCTTCCATTATTTAATTTTTTTCATAATTTCATTGTTTTTATAATTATTTTGAACAAATTTAAAAAAATAATTGAATGTGAACAATCAAATAATGATTATAAGTAAATTAACTTGCAATTTTATGTTTAAATATTAATAGACAACACAAATGAACAACAGAATGTGGAAAACCCACCCTCTAATAACCCACAACAACCTAACCCACAATCTAACCCACAACCAAACCCAGACCCGGAGGGGGAACAAGATAGAAACACATAGATTATTGCCCGCTTGGCATAATTGAGGCACCTTAGCTCATCTATTAGAGGGGAGGGGTCATTTGAGAGATTCTTTAGCCGATGCCTTGGACATAATAACAAACACAATTTTCGGTGCCCAAGGATCTCTGTACAACATTACCTCGTACAGAGAATCTAGGAGGCAATACTACTCCGATGGATTGACTCATAAAGACATCAAAGCCCTTAAAATTATAAAAGACTAGTTATTTTCATTATTCCGGGACCTTAGCACCGGATTGGTTCCACCTACCAGTCGAGCACACATTTCCATATACTGGTGCATTGAAGAAAATATAAAGGCTAATTGGATGGATCATTGGTATATGGTCTCCGATGAAGACCCCCATGGGAATAGGGACATCCCATTTTATTTCCTTAGGAAGTTGTATGCATAAATCATCCTAGGGAAACATGTTAACTACTTCGATCTCTTAGGAAACCAGGGTGTTGGTCATGGGATACCCCAAGATAGGGAAGGAGCCAGGACATATCCCAACTGTGTGCCACGCCCACCACTCACACCAAAACCCCCTCGGGTATATCCCCCTGCAGGTCCTGTCATTGAGTATGCACAGGAGGCATTACTTGACATGGAAGAGACATTGCTTGAGCATGGGACTGATGTCCAAGGCAATGTAGACCAAGGGGCTGGCACTTCTACGGTAGTCCCATCTACAAATCACAGAGGAGATGCAAAGTCTTCAGAGCATCATGTTACTCCACACCCTTGCACATCGTGTGGAGGCTTATGCTATGGCCCTGCTTCCGACTTCCGAGATGATGGATTACTTCGCTTTGTAAGTAAAACTCATTATTTTAATATTATATTTTTTTTCATGTCAAAATCTTCAATTGTTTCACACTTTATTTCTATTTAATTATCTAACAATTTTTTTGAACAAATATACAGCTAGTGTCCCATGGCACACCATAGTCACATAGTCCGTCGATCAATGTTGAGAACATTGATGCGGCTATCAATATTGCTTATGGGTTTGGTTCTTCACCAATAGGGGTAAGAACTATACTTGTTAATTTGTCAAATTTATTTATATATCTATAGTTTAAATTGTAATGTATTCAATATGTATGCTAATTTTGATACTTGACATGTTTTGTGCAGGTTGCCCAGGAAGAGTATATTGTCTCGCAGCCTATTCCCTCTCATCCAGAGGTAGATTCGCAAACACAGGTATTATTTGAAATATGCTTTTAATTATGTTTCGCTTTGTTTGGAAAAATCATTTTGTAATTACATATCGCTTTGACATATGTTACTTTATGTAGGAACCTGTTGTGACAGTGGTGCTTGAAGAGTACCAAAGCGAGGTTGTTGTCAACCCACCTCTTCCCCCCAAACAGGTATGTATGTTTCGCTTTCTTTGGTAGTTCATCATTTTCCTTCCAGGTAGTATATATGTCTCTGATTCACTATTTTATATGAAATTGACATATATATGCTACTTTATATGCAGGCCCCTAGTGAGGCATCAGTGCGTGAAGAGCACCAAACCGGTGGCCCACCGTTGACGAGCCAGCAGGTATGTTTATGTAGATCGCTTTCTTTGTACATTTGTGTACATATCTTGATCAAGTCACATTCAATATGTATCCTAATTTTGATATGTAACATGTTTTATGCAGGTTTCCCATGATGAGTATATTGTCTCGCAGCCTATTCCCTCTCATGCAGAGGTAGATTCGCAAACAGAGGTATTATTTGAAATATTATTTTAATTATATATGTTTTTAATTATGTTTCGCTTTGTTTGGAAAAATCATTTTGTAAATTACATATCTCTTTGACATATATGTTACTTTATGTAGGAACCTGTTGTGACAGTGGTGCTTGAAGAGCACCAAAGCGAGGTTGTTGTCAACCCACCTCTTCCCCCCAAACAAGTACATGTACATGTTTCGCTTTCTTTCGTAGGTCATCATTTTCCTTCCAAATAGTATATATGTCTCTGATTCACTATTTTATATGAAATTGACATAT
>LPNX010595795.1:0-33734 GCA_001517045.1 Pseudotsuga menziesii | reverse complement strand
ATATATATATTATGCAGCCTGATAGTGAGAAAGTGGTGCAAGAAGAGCACCCAATCAGGGTCGCTGTTAGTGAGGCACTAGGACCCGTGATTACTTACTCACGTACAGTAACTAGAAATGTTATTTTAGTTTTAAGAAATTTCAACAAATGTATATAGAATTTTTAAAGGTTGGTAAATTAACTTACAAATGTTGGTTTTTCTGCAGCCTCCACTGATGAGGCCTATCCCTCTTGTTCAGCGATGGGGATCACCATTGAGCAGTCGCAAAAGAAAGCTACACTTCTCCGACGACTCTGGTAGTGGCAACAAAATAGGGGATAACTAGAAAAAATGTATAGGGGGCATACATAGATGTATCTTTTTGTTCATATGTGTACACACAGATGTACTTTTTGATCCACTATTTCGTATTATGGCCATGTGGCATGGCAATTTTTGTACAAAATTATTGCTATATACATATATAATATAAAGCAAAGTTCAAATTTATACATATATATAGTTGACTTGATCTTGGAACATGATATCATGGTTGACTTGGTCTTGGAACATGATATGTGTGGATGACCTATGTGATATAATGATATATGTGGTTCGTGCATGTGTGCTAACTTAAATGAATTTCCAATACTTAAAGGAAGAATTTAAACGACTCATCAAATATTTAACATCATACAATTCTAACATGTACACAATAACATACTCTACATTACCCTATGACAAGTTAACATCATACCATAAAGCACATCTCATGACTTACCCTACATTACCCTACCTTGCTCCGTCTCATAAAGCATATCTCATGACTTGCATGATTATGCACCAAACCCTAGTTGGACATCTCATACCTTGTCTCAAGACCCTAATTCCAGAGCGTGCAACTTGGTGACTCATCAACTCATCAACTTTTTAACATCATACAATTCTAACATGTACAATAACATATACCCTAATTTACACATAGTAACACACACTAACATACTCTACAATTCTAACATGTACAAAATAACATACTCTACATTACCCTACGACAAGTTAACATCATCCCATACTATGATACAATAACATGTACCATAACATAACATACTAGTTCAATATGTACCATTATCTAACTCAACTAAAATAGTGAAATATATACATTGATATTACATGTCACCTTTATTTGAATCACAAGGAAGAAACCAAATAGGACCCTTCAATTATCTCTTCGAACTCCATTTCTCACCAAACCCTAGTTGGACATCTCATACCTTGTCTTGACCCTAGTTGGAGCATGCACAACTTGGTGATTTATGAAACCCTAGTTGGTGCATGTGCAATTATTGGTGATGATTTGTTTGTAGTTCACTCTCATAACTTGCATGATTATGCACCAAACCCTAGTTGGACATCTCATACCTTGTCTTGACCCTAATTGGAGCATGCCACAATAATGTTTAGTTCCCAATAATGTTGGTGCATGCAAGTATTGGTGATCTCATGTGTTTTTAGTTGACTCTCCTGACTTGCATGATTGCGCACCAAACCCTAGTTGGACATCTCATACCTTGTCTTGACCCTAGTTGGAGCATGCACAACTTGGTGACTCATGAAACCCTAGTTGGTGCATGTGCAAGTATTGGTGATCTCATGTGTTTGTAGTTGACACTCCTAACGTGCATGATTGCTCACCAAACCCTAGTTGGACATCTATGACCTTGTCTTGACCCTAGTTGGAGCATGCAAGTATTGGTGATCATGTGTTTGTAGTTCACTCTCATAACTTGCATGATTACGCACCAAACCCTAGTTGGACATCTCATACCTTGTCTTGACCCTAATTGGAGCATGCCACAATAATGTTTAGTTCCCAATAATGTTGGTTCATGCAAGTATTGGTGATATCATGTTTTTGTAGTTGACTCTCCTAACTTGCATGATTGCTCACCAAACCCTAGTTGGACATCTCATACCTTGTCTTGACCCTAGTTGGAGCATGCACAACTTGGTGACTCATGAAACCCTAGTTGGTGCATGTGCAAGTATTGGTGATCTCATGTGTTTTTAGTTGACTCTCCTAACTTGAATGATTGCTCACCAAACCCTAGTTGGAGCATGCACAACTTGGTGACTCATGAAACCCTAGTTGGTGCATGCAAGTATTGGTGATCTCAGATGTTTGTAGTTCACTCTCATAACTTGCATGATTGCTCACCAAACCCTACTTGGACATCTCATGTACCTTGTCTTGACCCTAGTTGGAGCATGCCACAATAATGTTTAGTTCCCAATAACATGCTGAAAATAAATGTACTAAAGAGTAGCAGTATTTGCTCCAATTAGGTCTTGTTTAACATCCAGTTTATAGTGAGATCCTAGTCAACAAAAACCTAGAGAGTTTTTACACCACCATTGAAAGAAAATTTTATCAAGAGCATTGAGGCCATTAATTATTCAAAGTTGTGTGTTCCAATGCCAGCTCCAACTTTATACTTACTGACATGCATATATCATTTAGAAAAATAAGATTCCCTGTGATACTAAATTTCGGATCACTTTGATATGCACCATCAAGGAAACCCATGACTTTGATATATGTAAGCTACAATGGGAAAATAATTAGATGAACATGTGTAAATAGTGTACTTTTTGAGACATGTGTGTTTATTTTTTAGTTGGTTCATGCAAGTATCAAGGTGATCATGTGTTTGTAGTTCACTCTCCTAACTTGCATGATTGCTCACCAAACCCTAGTTGGACATCTCATGTACCTTGTCTTGACCCTAGTTAGAGCATGCCACAATAATGTTTAGTTCCCAATAATGTTCTTGTGCATGCAAGTATTGGTGATCTCATGTGTTTGTAGTTGACTCTCCTAACTTGCATGATTGTTCACCAAACCCTAGTTGGACATCTCATACCTTGTCTTGACCCTAGTTGGAGCATGCACAACTTGGTGACTCATGAAACCCTAGTTGGTGCATGCAAGTATTGGTGATCTCATGTGTTTGTATTTGACTCTTCTAACTTGCATGATTGCTCACCAAACCCTAGTTGGACATCTCATGTACCTTGTCTTGACCCTAGTTGGAGCATGCCACAATAATGTTTAGTTCCCAATAATGTTGTTATGCATGCAAGTATTGGTGATTTCATGTGTTTGTAGTTGACTCTCCTAACTTGCATGATTGCTCACCAAACCCTAGTTGGACATCTCATACCTTGTCTTGACCCTAGTTGGAGCATGCACAACTTGGTGACTCATGAAACCCTAGTTGGTGCATGCAAGCATTGGTGATCTCATGTGTTTGTAGTTGACTCTCCTAACATGCATGATTGCTCACCAAACCCTAGTTGGACATCTCATGTACCTTATCTTGACCCTAGTTGGAGCATGCCACAATAATGTTTAGTTCCCAATAATGTTGTTGTGCATGGAAGTATTGGTGATCTCATGTGTTTATAGTTGACTCTCCTAACTTGCATGATTGCTCACCAAACCCTAGTTGGACATCTCATACCTTGTCTTGACCCTAGTTGGAGCATGCACAACTTGGTGACTCATGAAACCCTAGTTGGTGCATGCAAGTATTGGTGATCTCATGTGTTTGTAGTTGACTCTCCTAACTTGGATTATTGCTCACCAAACCCTAGTTGGACATCTCATGTACCTTCTCTTGACTCTAGTTGGAGCATGCACAACTTGGTGACTCATGAAACCCTAGTTGGTGGATGTAAGTATTGGTGATCTCATGTGTTTGTAGTTGACTCTCCTAACTTGCATGATTCCTCACCAAACCCTAGTTGGACATCTCATGTACCTTGTATTGACCCTAGTTGGAGCATGCCACAATAATGTTTAGTTCCCAATAACATGCTGAAAATAAATGTACTAAAGAGTAGCAGTATTTGCTCCAATTAGGTCTTGTTTAACATCCAATTTATAGTGAGAATGCTAGTCAACAAAAACCTAGAGAGTTTTTACACTGCCATTGAAAGCACATTTTATCAAGAGCATTGAGGCCATTAATTATCCAAGGTTGTTTGTTCCAATGCGAGTTCCAACTTTATACTTATTGACATGCATATATCAAATAAAAATATGCACCATCAAGGAAACCCATGACTTTGATATGTAAGCTACCATGGGAAAAGAATTAGATGTACATGTGTTTAGTGTACTTTTTGAGACAATGCTTGAATAAGAGATTAATTCTTGAACAAAAGAATGGTTGTTTCCTCAATTATAACTCATAACTAAGTTCATCCCTAGCCAAATCGCCCATATGACCATGTACAAATAATTACTTTATGATGATTTTGAGTTCTCTTTTTCCATAGCAATGCCACTAACAATCATAATAAAAGCACATCTCATACCGTGTTTCGTCTCATAAAGCACATCTCATGACTTGCATGATTACGCACCAAACCCTAGTTGGACATCTCATATCTTGTCTCAAGACCCTAATTCCAGAGCATGCAACTTGGTGACTCATGAAAGCCTAGTTGGTGTGCATGCAAGTATTGGTGATCACGTGTTTCTAGTTCACTCTCCTAACTTGCATAATTGCTCTCCAAACCCTAGTTGGACATAAATAACTTGTCTTGACCGTAGTTGGAGCATGCAAAATGATGACTCATGAAATCCTTGTTGGTGCATGCAAGAATTGGTGATCATGTGTTTCTAGTTCCCTCTCCTAATTAAATGTATCTATATTAAACTAAAAACATCAAGAAATGTAAATTTCAACAACTCGAGACCTTGTTATTTTTCGAACTAAATTTGGTGGTGTCTAAATACACCATTCTTGGCACCCCCAATGTGCTGTAGATGGTGTTTGTATCCTAGGAACACCAAAGGCTAGACATTAGTAACATCATAAGAAAGAAAAGAGAACCCAATCAAAATGTGCAAACATGGTTTAAATAATGCACCTAACAATGCACTCATACAAGTAGGCCATCCGGATCATCTCTGGTGCCGATAGTGTCCATCAATCTTTCGTGCTCTATATGAGGTAGCAAGTATCGTACATGTGACCTATTTTTGTGAGCAAGTGTGCAGAGCTTGATGTTTGTACCAACTACTAGGTTGGTGAAGTGGTATACAATAGCTCCTGGTCTATAATCCTGATATACATACCCACCCTTCCTTTTCTGTTGTGCTGCAAGTGTCAAGTACTCCCCTTTTATAACCATCGATCCGGTTGGGAATTCAATATTTTCATCATCTGTAACAGGTTCTAGAAGGATTTGTTTCCCCTCTAAGCAACGTGCCAACCAATAGTCAGAACCCCATTCACTATTTTTTGGGGCAACCACTGCATATATTTGACCTATGAAAGGAAATAGGTCGAGTTAACAATTTACATTTTGTAAATAAGGTCTTGCAAATCTAATTTCTACATAAATTAAATTATACAAAGGTCGAGTAAACAATTTACATAGGGGGTCATTTTATTATTTAGGTACTACTCATGTACTTGCTTGTATGAGATCCGATATGTGATCATAGTCTCTAGAAATATGTGTCTGATCATCTTCCAAATGGTCTATTTCATTGCCCCAGTTGAAATTGGTGCCAAGTGTCACTCAATACCATGTATCAATGGTATCAGTATGCTCACAATCATCCCATTCACCGATGCTACAGGAATTGCAAATGCAAGCCTTCAATCTTGTCCAAATTTGTAGGGCCGAGTTGTCTGAGCTTCTAATTGAATGAAACTGTCGAGTTCCATGCACTTTGTTCACCCAAGGTGTTTGTGATCGGTCCACATTTGTAACCTCCCAGAATATTCTTCGCACTAAGTGTTTCCTTGTTGCTTGTTCTCCAATGACAGATGCACACCATTGGACTATAGATGCAGCGTCTCAAAGGCGAGCACCTGTAAACTTCATCTCTTCCCTTCGAAGGGCAATTTTAATGGATACACCAGCACCATCGTGCTCTCCTTTTCCATGACCAGTTTCAAAGTAGTTCCATACATGTGGCACCTTGTATTTTAGGTGCAACAAACACAACCATTCAAATACACGTGCATTCTTGAATTGTCCAGCACAACCATCTGACCAAATGAAATGATGATAAAATGGTATATCCATAGCTATCACACGATCATAGAATAATTTAAAGCAATGTTGCATGTAATGGATGTCATGGGTCTATTCATCACTTATATAGAAGTGACTTTCTTTCAGTATCACATGTTTCTCTTCACTGCTATCTTGCCCATGTCGATACGTGATATGCACCATTATGCTCACCTGCTCTGAGTGATAGTATTGACTTTGAATTTCATTTTGTGGTTGTAGGGTGTAATTTTTAGAAAAGTCAACCACTGATAGTATTGTTCCGAGAGGGAAGGTGTCCCGGCATATTTTGAATTGCTCATCTTGCCACTGTGCCATATCGACATGTTGAATGTACTGTTGGATCTTTCCACGAAACTATGGAATAAAATCACATACTCGAACCTGGTACATGAATATGAATGTCAATAAACCACATAAAAAAATGTGTGTGTACACGTGAATATTAATTTGTCAATATTCAAGAATTTACCTGTGAATTCACCAATTTAATCTTCCTGCTTTCTTTCCTATCATTTAGCTGATATGTCTCATACTGATAGTTCTACTTCTCAACAATTGCATTCCTGAATGCTGGATCTTCACTTTCATGGATGCAATCAGACCATAAGGATAGCCCACCACAATTGTTGCAAGAACCGTCTACACATTGTTTTAAGTAATGTGTCTGCCCATCTTGCCTCGGACACATGAGGCTATGGATGAAATTGGCGGTACTGTACTTGAGCATTCCTGCACATGGTTAGGATGCAAAAAATGATGTATATGTGCAAATGTATGGTAATATAGGTCAAACTCTATGTGATATCTACAACAACAAGTGTTCCAGATGGTATTGATTATAACATACCAAGGCTTGCATTTTTCAAAAGATCTTTGCCCGAGCCTTAGCTCTACATGGGCAACCTTAAACATCTCGAATAGTTGAGTTTGTGTCATGTCAAGATAATGCTTAACATGAGGTTTAGTGTGATGAGAACCCCTACAATGTTTTAACACATTCTTCATGTTAGAAGAAGGCCTAGTGTTATCATGCCAAAATGTTTGCACTAGGCCCTTCACTGCTTCTACTAACTTCATGTCTTTGCGGGGCAACCTACCGCTAAATGCCCATAGTGTTTCCATTTGTCCCTCTACATCAAGGTTGTCTCTTCTTACTGAATATTTTTTAAGAGTCTTTGGATGTAAAGGAACAATTTATGATGTGCATTTAAGTAAACGACGTTGTCTTGTGGATCTACATACAATTGATTCAGCCAATACACGACGAGCCACATTACAGTCTTTTGAATGAGTTTTTTTACCAATCGATGTGAATGCAGTAGCAAGAGATTTAACAATGTGATTACTTGATTCCATATTCTTCATTGTTTTTATGCCTAAATTTCTTCTAATAGTTGCCATATTTCTAGATTTAAGCAAAGCTAAAAACAGTTGGCATTTACTGGCTTTGGATTTGTTATCAAAATATTGTTTCATTATTTGAGAAGAATGACGAAGGATAGTGCGTTTAGCCACCTTACCTTCCATGGAAGTCAATCCGCTCTCGTCCACTTGTCTTCGTTTAGGAGTTCTCTTTCGTTTTGATGCAAAATTTCGTGCCATTTGAAATGTTGGAGTGATGTTTACATCCACTACCGACTCACAACTTCGATTAGGAGATTGAGCCACCGAACATGGTTGTTGCTGAGTCACATTTGCATCGGGAGTAACATAATTATTGAACTGTTCACAAGATTGTCTGTCTACTAATGGATGAATAATATCAACTTCCGTATAACCATCTTCTTTTAATGTTGCATTATCTTCCTTAGCCTCTACGTCAAGTATCTCTTGAGGGGGAATGGGAACTATTTGTTCATGTAATGAATGCCGACGATTTCTTGAATCTTCCCTTTTTTTTGTTTTTTATTTTCTGCTTCTTCCGGTGTAAGCACCTTCCTTGCTGGCCTTCTTCCTCCATTACGTACATTCCCCATTGAAATCCACCCAAACCTGCACAAAACTATGCAATTATGTAAGTAATGATAAAAAAATTGCATGTCCAACAATTCTCTGTGCACGGGTTCAGACGAATTATGTCTTTTGATACGTTAAAGGTGGCCAACACAACGCCACCCTACATTTTCTATAAAACATATATCGCATTTCCGATATAACGCACCTGCGATATATCGCATATGCGATATTGAATTTTAGCTTTTTAATGAAGGGAAAGGGTTTTCCATAACGCATTCCCGATATATCGCATATGCGATTTAGTTCTCAATGAAAATGTCTTATTTACATTTATCTAGATATGATGAGGATGAGGGTGATGAACATTGAGGGTGTCCATAAGCATGACGATGATGAGTATGAGGGTGAGGGTGTAGATGAGGATGAGGGTGAGGGTGTCGATGATGATGAGGATGAGGGTGATGGGGACGATGATGATGATGAGGATGAGGGTGACGATGTAGATGATGGTGAACAATGATGGTGATGATGAGGAGGAGGATGACTATGATGATGAGGATGAGGATGAGGGTGATGGTGATGATGAGGATGAGGGATGATGATGATGATGATGATGACGAGGATGGTGATGATGATGATGATGAGGATGAGGATGGTGATGATGATGAGGATGATGACAATGATGAAGATGATGGTGAACAATGATGGTGATGATGAGGAGGATGATGACAATGATGATGATGATGAGGATGAGGGTGATGATGATGATGATGATGAGGATGATGAGGATGAGGGTGATGATGATGAGGATGAGTATTATGATGATGATGATGAGGATGTTGATGATGTTGAGGATGAGGGTGTCGATGAAGACAATGAGGATGAGGATGATGAGGAGGAGGAGGAGGAGGAGGATGAGGGTGATGATGATGATGAGGATGAGGGTGATGATGATGAGAAGGAGGAGGATGGTGAACAATGATGGTGATGATGAGGATGACGATGATGATGATGATGATGATGAGGATGGTGAACAATGATGGTGATGATGAGGAGGATGATGACCATGATGACCATGATGATGATGACAATGATGACGATGATGATCATCATCATGATCATGATGATGACCATAATGATGAGGGTGATGAACGTGATGATGATGAGGATGAGGATTATGATGATGATGATGAGGATGCTAATGATGTTGAGGATGAGGGTGTCGATGAGGATGATGACCATGATGATGATGACAATGATGCATCTGATGATGATGATGATGATGAGGGTGATGAACGTGATGAGGATGAGGATGAGGATTATGATGAGGATGATGATGACGATGATGATGAGGATGATGATGATGTTGAGGATGAGGGTGTCGATGAAGATGATGACCATGATGATGATGACAATGATGATGATGATGATGATGAGGGTGATGAACGTGATGATGATGAGGATGAGGATTATGATGATGATGATGATGAGGATGCTGATGATGTTGAGGATGAGGCTGTCGATGAAGATCATGACCATGATGATTATGATAATGATGATGATGATGATGACAATGATGATGATGATGACCATGATGATGATGATGAGGATGAGGGTGATGAACGATGATGATTATGAGGGTGATGAGGATGAGGATTAGGATGAGGGTGACGATGAAGATGATGGTGAACAATGATGATGATGATGAGGAGGATGATGACCATGATGATGATGACAATGATGATGATGTTGAGGATGAGGGTGTCAATGAAGATGATGATCATGATGATGATGACAATGATGCATCTGATGATGATGATGGTGAGGGTGATGAACATGATGATGATGAGGATGAGGATTATGATGATGATAATCATGAGGATGCTGATGATGTTGAGGATGAGGTTGTCGATGAAGATGATGACCATAATGATGATGATGATGATGATGAGGATGAGGGTGATGAACGATGATGATGAGGATTGAGGTTGATCATGATGAGGATGAGGGTGATGATGAGGATGAGGATGAGGGTGACGATGAAGATGATGATGAGGATCATGAATATGATGATGATGAGGAGGATGATGATGAGGATGAGGATTATGAGGCTGATGAGGATGAGGATGAGGATGAGGGTGATGATGAAGATGATGGTGAGGAATGATGGTGATGTTGAGGAGGATGATGACCATGATGATGATGATGACCATGATGATGATGACAATGATGATCATGATGATCATGATCATGATCATGAGGATGAGGGTGATGAACTTGATGATGATGAGGATGAGGATTATGATGATGATGATGATGAGGGTGTCGATGAAGATGATGACAATGATAATGATGTTGAGGATGAGGGTGTCGATGAAGATGATGACCATGATGATGATGACAATGATGCATCTGATGATGATGATGATGATGATGATGAGGGTGATGATGAGGGTGATGAACGTGATGATGATGAGGATGAGGATTATGATGATGATAATGATGAGGATGCTGATGATGTTGAGGATGAGGCTGTTGATGAAGATGATGACCATGATGATGATGATGATGATGATGATGAGGATGATGATGAGGATGAGGATTATGAGGGTGATGAGGATGAGGATTATCATGAGGGTGATGATGAAGATGATGGTGAACAATGATGGTGATGATGAGGAGGATGATGACCATGATGATGATGACAATGATGATCATGATGATCATGATCATGATGATGAGGATGAGGGTGATGAACGTGATGATGGTGAGGATGAGGATTATGATGATGATGATGATGAGGGTCTCAATGAAGATGATGACCATGATGATGATGATGACCATGATGGTGATGACAATGATGATAATCATGATCATGATCATGATGATGAGGATGAGGGTGATGAACGTGATGAGGATGAGGATGAGGATTATGATGATGATGATGATGATGAGGATGCTGATGATGTTGAGGATGAGGGTTTCGATGAAGATGATGACCATGATGATGATGACAATGATGATGATGATCATGATGATCATGATGAGGAGGAGGATGAGGGTGATGAACGTGATGATGATGAGGATGAGGATTATGATGATGATGATGATGAGGATGCTGATGATGTTGAGGATGACCATGATGATGATGATGATGATGATGATGATGATGATGAGGGTGACGAATGATGATGATGAGGATGAGGGTGACGATGAAGATGATGATGAGGTTGATGGTGATGATGAGGATGATGATGAATATGATGATGATGATGAGGATGAGGTTGTCGATGAAGATGATGATCATGGTGAGGATGAGGGTGATGAACAATGCTGATGAGGGTGATGATGAGGATGAGGATGAGGGTGAGGATGAAGATGATGATGAGGATGATGGTGATGATGAGGAGGATGATGACTATGATGATGATGAGGAGGAGGAGGGTGATGATGAGGAGGAGGAGGATGGTGATCATGACCATGATGAAGCTGATGAGGATGAGGGTGATGATGATGATGATGACGAGGATGAGGATGATGATGATGAGGATGATGAGGATGAGGATGAGGGTGATGATGACCATGATGATGATGATGATGATGATGATGACCATGATGATTACGATGACGATGAGGGTGATGATGATGATGAGGGTGATGATGAGGATGATGATGATGATGACCATGATGATGAGGATGAGGATGATGAGGGTGATGATGATGATGAGGTTGATGAGGATGAGGATGATGACGGTGATGATGATGATGATGATGAGGATGACCATGATGAAGCTGATGAGGATGAGGATGATGATGATGATGAAAATGAGGATGATGATGATGGTGATGAGGATGAGGGTGATGATGATGATGTTGATGATGACCATGATGATCATGATTAGGATGAGGATGATGATGATGAGGAGGAGGATGAGGGTGATGATGATGATGAGGTTGACGATGATGATGATGAGGATGAGGATGAGGATGAGGATGAGGATGATGATGATGACCATGATGAAGCTGATGAGGATGAGGGTGATGAGGAGGAGGAGGAGGAGGAGGATGAGGATGAGGATGAGGGTGATGACATCTGATGATGATGATGATGACAACGATGACCATGACGATGCTGATGAGGATGAGGGTGATGATGATGATGATGAAGATGAGGATGAGGGTGATGATGATGAAGAAGAAGCTGATGAGGGTGATGGTGATGACGATGATGATGAAAAATGATGATGAGGAGGAGGAGGAGGAGGATCATGACTGTATGATGATGATGATGAAGATGAGGATGAGGGTGATGATGATGAGGAGGAGGAGGGTGGTGATGATGATGAAGATGAGGGTGATGATGATGAGGAGGAGGATGAGGGTGGTGAACAATGATGCATTAGGACAAAAACAAATTAGTTAAAATTTACCTATAGCACCATTAGAATTTACCTAGTTCAATTATGCTAGCAACATTAAAGAATTTCCATGAAGTAATCTATAGTGGGAACCCACCACCCATACAACTTAGAAGTAGCTAGTGACATTGTGAATCTAGAATCCATATGACATAAATTATCTCTTAACATAATTCTATATATCACATATGCGACATGAATAATCTATAACGCATATGTGATATATATTATTCATATCACATATGTGATATGGATAAGCTATATCGCATATGCGTTATATAACATATGCGTTATTTGAAAATTTAAATAATTGGCGGGATTAAGGTTTGGCATTAGGTTTGGAAGCAGCTTCAAAATACCAAACCTATTGGCTAGGACAAATCAACCAGGGCTATTGCTTGTCTTTTAGAACTCTATCAATATGCTTAGATTAGATGTCATGTTTTGATATGACATACACAATATTTTTTTATGACAATGTACGATATTCTAGAGTACGAAATGATGATTCTGAAGATATAATTTTTTCCTTCAAAACTATGTTTTATTTATTTATAATTATTTTTCTAAATGACACACGTTAGTTTTTGAAAATACATACATCGATTGTTTGTTATATAACTTTTGATTTCCATCACCATTTCCCAAAAAAACTATATGGTGCACTAGACGAGATCAAGCTCTACGATCTTATATTAAGAAATCAAGGATTTCATTAATTTCCGGCCCTAAAGTGTTGCACCCGCACATAAGGTTTTAATTTCAAACTTTTTTGATTTCAATAATTAATAATAATAAAAATAATTCATGAAAAATTCCGAATAAATAGTGTTGCACTAGGCCCATATGTCATTTATATGTCTGCAAGATTTTATCCCAAATGGACATCATTTACCTCATATATTGCTGCACCCGCACAAACATATATGTTAAGATGTGCTGAAAATTTGAAAACCCACTTTCATGAAAACTAATTTTATAATCATTTGCACACATTTTCCCAGCATAAATTCTATATATTATGAAAGATGATTCAATTACCTATCTTTTCTCTTTTTACTTCATCTTCAAATAAGCTAGGGAATTACCCCTAATTGTCACCTAAAATCAGAGTTTTCCATTTATTCCAGTATTATGTGGCATCTAAAGTGTCCTTAAAGGAGTCCATGATTGTGCATCAGCCCAGTAGATAAATAACATAATCCATGGTTAATCATTGGCTCATACAAACCTTGAAATCTGTTAGCTTATAATAAGTCAAAGTAAAACAACACTCATTCTTAGCTTCATTATTAAGCGAGAGAATATTTTTACTACTAGTCAATTTTGATTGATAGTGTTCTTGGAAAAATCATCCAATGTTAGTGCATAAAATTATTTGAAATTAATTCCTTTATCATTTTCAAATACTAATAGCAATTAAACATCTTCACTCATCTTTCCTTGGATAGGGACATTCCAATTCTACGCAGCAATCCTGAGTGGTAAGCTGGAGATGTAGGAATCTCGAGTCTTATTCAGTTCTATCTGTTGATTAGTACCCTTGGAGGAAACATTATACTCTTTTTTGGGACTGTTGTACTTTGAGTAACCCCCTTTTAACAAGGCCACGCGAGCCATGAATACACACATGTCAAAACATCAATGATGCATAATGTTCATTACAGATAGCTATAGGTATAGCACACTATCAACCCACTCTTTTACAAGAATTTCCAACGTTGATGTAGCACACTTGTAGTCCAAATAACAAAAATGTTTTATCATGATTAGATCATGTCACTTACATATGGGTACATAATTTTTCTAGCTCACCTTTTTAACTACGGGAACATAATCAAAATAGTACACGTTGATACTTTACTTAATATGCCCCCCAATCCTCTAATTTCAGTGTTAGATACTATACTTGTGTTACCACACATTGCATAAAAGACATCAATACCCTAGGGGGTATTGTTTTGCTTAGTTACCCTCTTTACTTCCGTGGTTAACAATTTAGCATTAGTATTTGAATTTTCCTCAAGCAATGATGATTTCTACCTTACCCAATACTTAGAGTTTTGGTATTTTTTGCAAATATTTGTCAATATCAACTTCTTCTCGCAAAGTAAAGTAAACACATGATTTTCATTATTTCATAGTAATCGTTATTACCATTTATGTCGTTATATGTTATGTAATTGTTACATTGATTTCTAGGAACCTGTGTATTTTCCTTTTCTCACGCACCCATAGCTTGTTACCCATTCTAGTCGGTGCCTTATGTTTAAGAGGTGTCTATTAGTATGAGGATATATATTTATTCCTAGAGGAAATTCTAAGAATGGACTATCTTCCTTAATAAATCGGGAGTAAACATTATAGTCCAACCTCCTATGGTAAGGGTGTAATATAAACTTAACCTTTATGAAAAAATGAAAGAATTATTTGTACATTTCTTTCTAATTCACCAGTAATGTAATAGCATACCTTTACCCTGCTATTTTGTTACCTTATCCTCTTAGTCACCTCCTTCCATCTTTGTTAGCCTCCTCACATGAATTATTCCCTCGTTCATCATTGCCATGCATCCAAAAAAAATTCATTGGATTAATTAGGTTTTAACATCTTCCTACTTTCTAATTTCATGCTGAGCCCAAATAGGCCTGAGTGTTGTCACTTTGGCTCTGATACCATTTGTAACAACCCCAAATAGTATTAATAAAAGTGCATATAAAATTTTGGGTTCCAAAGGGCACTTATCTTTGATCATGTTGTGAATCACACTGTAAAACAATCGTCGTTCAATGTCGACCATTATGAGGCGGCTTGTTGTCCTTGATACATCATAAGTCAACTTTATTGAAGTCAACCTAGAGTTATGGAATTAAATTTTCTTTGCATGATGTATTAGGTATTAAAAATACTCATATGAAATCACACCACTATTTACTTGATTGTTATTAGGTGAATGAAGTACATAAAGAGAACTACCAGATAACATAAGATAAACACACCTCAAGAGTATACAAGATAAAAATACATCAAGACACTACTTATATGTAGTTTCAGACTATCAATTTGTATATTTCCTTTCTTGTTAATAGCATATCTTTGAAATATTCAACCAACATTACTTTAGACGTGTAAATCCATTTATCAATCATAACTTGAAGAGGTGTAGTCCACAAGCATTTTATCGTCATAGTGCCTTTTAAACAATGCTAGTATGCGGACTAGAAAATCATTATGATACCAATGACTTTACCATTTATAAAATGTTTAAACCGTTTACAAGGTTGAAAAAATGAAGATCAATACACAAAACAATAGAAGGGAAAAGAAACATTTAGACATAAGACAAGAGAGACACCTATGTACGTGGTTCACCCAATTCATGGGCTACGTCCACCAAATTGTCACCTCGTGTGACATTTATTTCATTAAAAAGTTACAGTCCACAACATCATCATTGCCATACTTTCTTTCTCTTGTTGTTCTTCCAGACTCCTCCAAGGAGAGTGATTCTAAGCTACTCTCTGCTACTCTCTACCCCTATCCTGACCGAATTCTATACAAATCTATATACATGGTACCACACTCTCCTCATTATCTTCCAGGGTTCCACTCAACCAAGTTATTACTGTTCATTCACTATTTCAATATAGCAACCCTTAAATAAATCCCTTGTGATAACATGAGCAGGTAATAAAGCTTCCCCTTAAGAATTCTGCATACGAATAAATTTTCAGGATAATGAAAAATAATAAGGCTAAAATAAGTGTTGACTACTAGCTCTCCTTATCACTATTTTTCTTCTAAACAATAGTGTTATATTTTCAACTGGAAAAATAGTGAAAAATAAAATACCTTGTGTGGCGCATTCTAGCCTCTATATTTCTTATATCTTTAGGGTTATTTCAGCCTCCCAAAACTCACATATGTGTGCCAAAATTGAGGTAAATACCACAGAATTTCGTGGACTCTGGTTCGGCCGATACACAATGGATAATGGGTTCCATAATTAGATCAGAACAATCACATGATTCCTCATATAAGTTTTCCAATCTGATTGTTCATTTGTGCCCTTCAGTATTAACAATTGGAATCTGTAATAGTTCCCGAGCCAGCTACCTGCGGAATGCCTGGCAATCCATTTCTCTAGTACCAGCGATAGAGACCTCTTTTTGTTGACACGTCAACTCAGATGTTAGAAATCCAAAAAAAACTCAAATACAAAACATACAACGATATTTCCCTTTGGCAAATCACATCGCCCAGGAAATCCGAGGTAAGCTTGGCAATTGCAAAACCAACATGCCATCACAATACACACAGCAAATTTTTTTAATCTTTTTGGTAACCGCATCATCAAGGAAAATACCAGGTAACTCGGCAGTTGCAAGAACCCAAATCCCAATCATAATACACACATATTTTAAGTCTTTTGGCAATCGCCTCATGAAGGAAAAATTCCAGGTAACTTGGCAGTTGCAAGACGCAAAACGAAGTCACAATCCACAGCGATTTTAAACCTTTTGTCAATCGCCTCATCAAGGAAGAATCTCAGGTAATCCCGACAGTTACAAAGACGCAAAAACAAAATCACAATACACAGCGATTCTTCCCATTTGGAAAATCATACCTTCCGGGTAAATCCCATGGTAAACTAAAAATGTAAATATCTTAACCCAACGATCTTGCTCATTTGGCAAATCGCACCTTCAAACCAATGTTGAGGGTTACTCATAAACCGGTACAATACCAATAGCTGGAAGAACTATCGATGGGAATCAGACAGATTAGTTAAGCAATGAGGATTATTGTAAAATATCCAAGGTTAAGCTATTCTACTACTTTTAAAGTGTAAATCAAGGGTTCCATATTTTAATTATCAGCAATCCAAAATGTTTTCAAAAGATTCTACTCAGGAAAGTTTCCAGATTTTAATATCAACAAATCAAAAGTTTATCTGTCAAACGTTTTCAAGAATTCGTTTACGCTTTGGTCTGGGAAGACACCCAGCCACAAGATCAACAATATAAATGAAATTAAAATGGAATCCTTGTATTCAGATAAACATTTTTCTCCATATATGAGTCTTTAAGTTTATGGAGGCGTTAAGAAATTTATAGAGATATCAATGTAATCCTATACGTATCGATGGAATGAGGGAGATAATCGGTCCATAAGCCAAGCTCTCCATCTCGTGAGGTATACGCCCATCTCTCTCATTCTGACCATCGATACGCCCTACCAAAACAAGGGAGGATAAGGTCTTTCCTAACTACACGATCTCTTTGATCTATGGAGGTTTCCCCAACGCAAAAAGAATAATGGTGTGATCAGAGGCTGCGCCTCCCCCAAATGCTAAGCAAGCACCCTCCTCCTTTCCTTCCCCTCCTTTCCTCCCCCTCAAGAAGGCGCAGGGGTCCCTCTTTTAAGGCAAAGATTGCTCTCTCCAAAGTGTGATAACCGCTGGGAATAATAAATCTGCCTCCTCCCTGTTCGCAATCCAAGATCCAAGTGGCATGACTGCCCTTTCTATGTCTGTAAATTTTTTAAGACATTCTCGCATTATCATCTTGTCACGGGAATAATCACCATAATTTCCTCATTAATGCAAGGAAATCTCTAGTCAACTTGTTTGTATACATGTTACAAAACCCTATTATTATACTTATTATCATTTTATTGTAATTCCTTTTCCCCAACTCGGTCACGGCTTATCATAGTGTTGTAATTATATGTATAAGAGCATACATATTTATAATTCTCTATTCTCATGATATAACTCATAAACACATAGTCTTTTATTATTATTATTATTATTATTATATAATGATATATATTTATAATTCTCTTTTTTTTTTTTTTTCTGAGTTCTCTAGGTCCAACTAACCTTTTTTCGATCCCTTAGTGGAATCTGCACATGTTTTCCAACCCCCTTGCATTATTAACTTTCACCTAAACAATTTTTTGCAGGAGAATAGGGTTTTACACTTACCTGTTTAGTTGCGTACTCGGGGGAATATCATGGATCCCTAACCATTCACGTTTTTCCGTAGTGGACTTTAGTTTCCCATCTCTAGTTGTGTCAATGTCTTTAAGTCACCTGAGTCTACCACTTAGGAAACTACTCATTAAAATTGCAAGGTCTTTGTGGTGGGGCCTTGGCCTTCAGCTCCTCATGAGAAAAGGTACAATAACATTCATAATTACAAGATATTTTAGGGCATACAAGAGGGATATTGCATAGAGGCACTAAGTAAGTGGATATTATAATTAAAATTGAGCATAGAACGGTCCTAAAACTTAGGGATACAATAATACATTCAAAACTTCCCTCAATTAATATGTCCACCCTTTATTTGGGAATAAATACATGAACAAAATGCCCTGTCGAAGCTAAAAACTGAAATAAATATAGAGATATATACCTCAACCCAAGGCATTAACTCAAATTCTCAAACTACTGCGGCCAACGTTGTTGAGCATGTGGCTAATTCCATGTAAGAAGGTATGGTCCTAAACCTATGTTATACAACAATACACTCAAAATATTTGTCTTAATTAATATGTCTACCCTTTATTTAGGAATACAGATGTGAACAATATGTCTACCCTTTATTTGCAAATAGAGACATGAAAAAAATGCCCTATCCAAGCCAAAGAATTGAAATAAATATAGAGATAGATAGTAGATACCTCAACCCCTGAAAGTATCAAACTGTTGTGGCCAATGTTGTTGGCATGTGGCTAGTTCCATGCCAAAACGTCCTTGGTCCGAGATATTAAAGATTCCATCTAGAATGCGGAGAAGCATTCCTCGCATTTCCATAAAAGGTTTTTCTTGGAAAAATATAGAAATACATAAATCATGCTACTGGGACAAAACGAGAACAAGAAAAATACAACTATAAATAATAGATCCAATTATATAGACATATCTATTTTATAATAGAAATTATCAAATTCATCAAGGGAAGTGTCAATCAAATAGATATTAATAATAGTTACACAAAAGTGTTCAACATATCATCTAGTGTCGTAGAGTACTGTAGAAAACCAAGAACAAATCACATAGATGTCATTCATTAAAAACCAATAATTACAGGTGTGTATCATCACTATAGAGGATAAATCCACTCACATAGGTTTGATTTTTATCATATAAGTGCACACAATCATCAAGAAACAATCTAATGGAATAGATAAAACTGAAAGATACTCAAAGGATACCTGATAAAACATCCATTATACTAATGGATGGCTGCAAAATTGTAGTAACTATGTCATCAGGCTGTCATGCCCGCAAATCCATAAAAGATCCTTCTGATAGCTTATTTTAGAATAACTAATCATCTAGTATATCCTAACTAAAAAATACCCATCCATCCGCGACAAAGAAAAAGTTGGTAGAAAAATAGAAACAAACAACGAGAATTGTTTCTACAAATATCAAACACAAGTGTAAAAATAACAAAACTAGCCATCCGATGCCAAGCAAGTTATGTTCAAGCGGTTAAATTAATGCACTTTCAGTGATTAGAACCAGGTCCAAAACCCTCAAAGATATGGTACCACATTCATTTGGTTAGCATAGTTAACTAACGCATATGTGAAGGTTTAAATCTTGACAATTTAGATAGTTCACAGATGCTCTACACCTCAATGGATAAATTCAGGTGCAAAATTCCAAGGTGAATGTGAGGGTTTTTTTCAATTTAGATAGTCCACAGATTCTTTGCATGTCAATGGATAAAACCAAGTGCAAGTCCGAGGTGAATTTGATTAAATAGATACTCCTCATATAACACCTCAGTCAAGCTTAATGGTGTTTGTGAACAAACCCACTTTACAATTATGTCACTTCACACATATTTTAACGCTTTATCCACCTTACGATTTACATTTTTATCCATCTTGGAATTTTATCATTTCACACACTTCAAACGTACTGACTTACATCCCGGAAGCTAGATATATCAGTAAGTTGTGACTTACCAAGCACCTTTACATCCCAAATCCCATTGAGGTGAGCCTCTATCCTAGGGGTCACCTATGCTTCAAGCCTTGTCACAACAAGCCAATGAGAAACCCTTCAAGTCTTTTTTCAGTATTTTTACCAAAACCTTCCAGCATCACAAAGGACTAAACGTAAAACCCCCTTGCATAAGAAGGGCCATATACCCTTAAAAGGGAACAATTTTGAGCCATCCTAAAATATAAGGTTGTTGTGATCTCGTTACTTGATTACCATTTTTGTTTGTATTTTGAAGAGTTTACATAGTATGCTAGTTTGTTAGGGAAAAGAGACCCGGTCCTCTCTTTGGAATTTCACCAATTGTATTTTCCAACCATACGTGAAGGACATTGCATTATCACGTCTTATAGTTTAATTTATATTGGTTTGGAAAAGAAAGGTAACTTGTTTAGCCGATATTGGCAATATTTATTATTATTATGGTTTGCAAAAGTTTCAAGAATATATATATTATGAGCTATCATAATTGTGCCGTTGTCCACTTTTTAGTATATTTGTTACTTTTATGAAATCATTATTTTCTTAGGAAAAAATTCATTTGTCCAGTTATTTTCATTGCATTGTCTACCATTGGTATCTGACAATATTGTGTTCTAATTCATTTAGGTTCCACCTCTTGAATTCTTTAAAAATCCAGGCAATAATAACAAGGATCACCAGGATTTTTGTAGGCATGATGTGTTTTCAAAAGAAGGAACTTCATACATGTATTGATCTATCAGAAATGTTATTATAAAATAGAAATGATCATATGGTTGAGTTCTTCTCCGGGTTTATATTAAGTTTTGAGTTATCTTAATAACAAGTAGGTTTTATTTTTTAAATGTTGCTTGGATCATAGTTATAGATCGTAATTACCTTCTCTTTGGCCTTTGTAATTATCTTCTCTTTGGCCTTTATTGTGCGGTATCAAGTGTTATGTTCAATATTATCAAATTTGAAGTCCTTTATGCAGCTCAATAATTTTTTTCAATTTTTGATAAATCAATAAATCCATGTCAACCTCAGAGCAGGTCAAATGGATGAATTAGATGTTAGAAGAATTGAGGTATTGGGAAATTGGAAAAAAATTATTTAGTGCAAAATTTGTTCATATATTGCTTGAAAAGAATTTCTTACTTTACGCAATGATGCCATTGATCTTCAGCTCTTATGGAGAGGTATTTCATGTTCATGTATTTGTAGGTCTGTTGGTTCTAAATGTTTATTCATTTTGAGTACACATGTTGTTTGTTGGAATTGTTTCTTTTTTTCATCTTAAATCTTGTGAAATTACTATGTATATTTTTCACTTATTTGTTTTCTCTTTTTAACGAGCAGAAAAATTTATTCCGTAACATGTGTTGTTTGTAGGTAACCTTACTCGCAAGATTTATAACAACATGAGGAGGGAGGTTGTTGTAATGCAGATATAGAAGCATGTTCGCAGATATAAAGCTCAATAAAGCTCAAAAGCACATGTAGTTCAAATATAGAAGCACGTGCACAGATAGAAAGCTCAGAAAGTGGGCCATTGAGTATGAAGAGCCTATTGCTGAGGGTTTCAAGTTGCTAAGTATGGTTTTGAAGCTCTCGCGGGATCTAAGTATGGATTAGCAGCCAAGTACAAGTGGGATGGTTTAGCCATTGTAATATTTTGAAAAGTCATCGATGTACCAGATGATCTTCATGTAAAGTTATATGAAGACAGTTTTTAAGAAAACTCATATTTATTGTAATACTTGACATTTCATATAATATAATTTTTGTTGTTTAAACCTTATATGGTTGTACTTTATATTATTTATAAGTGTTGTAATTAACTAATTAATGTGACATTGCATAATTTACATGTGTATTAGATGATGATAAATAATGTATGATTATTTTTTTAATTTAAACATAATATCATATTAAAAATTTATATTGATTAATAATGGACACCATTAAAACTACTAAAATATAATAACCATACATAAAATGACTAAAAATGACTAAATTAGTGACGAATAAATGAGATTAATGACCAAAATTCGCATGTAAAATGACAAACAATTGAGAGATATGTGACCAAACAATGAGATATAAATGACTAAAAAAATGACCAAAATTTGCATATCAATGACCAAAAAACAGTTTTGGTGGTTGTTGATTTTAGTTTTGTCACCATTTTCGGCTAGTAAATTACACTTTTTGATATCCATTTTGTCATCTTTTTGACAAATTTATGTCGTACAGCTTATCATTCAGCCTCGGGTATTAATATATTTGGATTTATGCAAATTCTAGTCTATTATTATTATTTCATGATTTTATTGATTAAATTTGACATTATTTAGGAGCACGTTTGATATATGTATGAATTTGTTTGCAAGTTATGATCTTTTGGATGAGCCAAAAACTAGACATGCATCACGCTAGATAAGAACAGAGCGCATCCATCTTACCATCCAGCTTGCCAATCAAACTGTGTAATGCTTTTTTGCAGATTCCCAAGCATTAAAGGATAGAACGGTCTCCAACTGTTATGTGTCCACGTCTATAGATGCTAGAACGACCTTAGTTGTAGAAGGCTCGTTAGGTTGTCTCCTTTGCTCGACACCATAACACCAGTCCATGTCAAAGTGAATTCTCATGCCACATCATGCGCAATGGAGAACAAGCGCGGGAGGAAGAAGGAGAAGCGATGTGTGTTGGCATTTGATTAGTTGGTTGTAATAATGGTTGACTAAATTTAGGAGCAGTCGACCACTGAAAATTTTGACCTGCTCATTCTTGTAAATAATATATATATTTAAACGCCTCCACCCGAGAGAAGTGAGCTAGTTTTTGCATGTAATCAGTCAATCTCAGAAAACTTTGTAATACTATTTCAAATCTTAATATAAGTTACATTCTTGCTGTGTTTATGATCGTGTTCGTCTAAGCGTTTAGGAAGCGTCACCCTGATTGCTGAGAGGGCCCCTCATCAACTAGTGGTTTTCATTCTTGTGTGTATTTTCATCATCCCTTTCCTTGCAATTAATATAGCTTCATTTCCAATTTGTTTATGCAATTGAATTACTGTAATCATTCATTTCTTTATTGTCTGTAGCGTTTGTTTTATTATAATGATGTGTTGATAATATAGTTTTATTTCTTAAATTAATTAACCGGTTGCGCGCATAGGTTTCCTTTTGTTTCCTTTCCATAATTTTCTAGCTTATGATTTAATTTCATGTTGATAATTACATAGAGTATATTGTTTTAATATCTCAGAATCAAGTGTCAGTAGGTTCAGTTTTGTTAAGTCTTGTCTTGTTATAAGTTTTCTTTGGTTATATTATAATTTGTCTAATGATGCAATAGGTAATAATTTTTTTCTAATCATGAATTGGCTTAAGTTATTTTGTTGTTCAATTCGATCACTAAGTAGTTACTTCCTGTCCTTTATGTATTTTGTTTTTAGGTGAAAAAAATCAGCTGATAATTAGATCATTTACGCTATTTCATACTATTTTCTCTATAGAGACTATCATTCAGACATCATGTTCAGCTTATCATTCAGGCCTACCTTCCAGTCTGCTATCCATCCCTTCATTCGGCCTTCAATATTCTTGTTTTGTTTTAAACCTATTTTGAAGTTTTGTTTCTTTAGCTTTTGAATTATGTGTTGTTTTGGTAATTAGATACCGATTATATTTATCATTGGGACCTTAGGATAGATTATCTAAAGTATTATCAAGTTCCATTCTTATTTTCCACCTTCTCTTACCTAAATATGCTTTGAGTTATGCTTTGTTTTGTTTCTTTTATCTTTGATTTCCTCATTCAATTCTGTTGCAATGTGTGGTAATTATATATTTAGTTTGGATTGATTTATCCTTGTGTATGTTGAGTTTAGGGTTATACATGTTAAAACTGTACAAAAGTACACTAGCACCTTGTAAATTGGTCATAGCAGCAGGACCTATTTCTTTCACTGTCTGGTTACTAAATAGATTTGTAGAGTAGGATTTAAAGGAGTTATATTTATTAAGTTTTCCAATTGCTTCTCATTAAGGTTTTCTTTATTAAGTTTTGTACTTGCTTTCCTAATTAAGTATTCTTTATTAAGTTTTCTACTTGCTTCTTATTAAAGTTATCTTTATTATTTTTTCTACTTCCTTCTTATCAAAGTTATCTTTATTAAGTTTTCTACTTGCTTCTTTCATTAAGGTATTTTACTTGTTTATAAGCTAGATTTCCCTTACATTTGTTTCATATAAGAATTGGTTAATTATGAAAGTAATCTTTAAAAAGAATCTTGTCTCTTAATAGATTAGTTGTTCATAATATATTTTCAGTTAAGATTCAGTTGCTTATGGAATAGATCACCATGTTTACCATCACCTGTAATTGGACCTTCCTTAGCTTGCATATATTTGTAGAAGTTAAGTTAGATTTGATTCCATTCAGTTTCTTTACTTCTTTTGAAATCCATTTTGACACTACTCCTCCTCTGGTTCCAATCACAGTGAATGCATATCAACACAACAATTAAAGAAAGTGGAATTAGATAGTTGAGTTTGAACCATTATTTACATTTGTTAATTGCATGTATGGTTGGTTTCTAATATAATCCTTCCTTGTATAGTTAGTTTCTGAAATTGTTAAGTAGAATAGTTAATTAATAAGTTTTACTATAAGGAGTAGAATAGTATTGTTTATATTTTTATCTTTCAGTAATTGTCCATAGAGTAGAGTAGTATAGCTTGATATTGCTCTAATCTAATAGTCTGTTTCGGTTTAATGACCTTCATAGTTGAATTTATATGAGTTTGACTCGGTTTTTAATTTTGAAAGATCTTTCGATCTTTTCTTTCTTAAAATATTTCCACAATACCCTAGGAAACCCTCTACCTTCACATATACTTTGTGTCATCTCTAAGTTTACCAACCTCGGCCAATAATTAAATATTACGTGAATTAATTAATACATTATAACACCCAACATTTTTGGCGGCGTTGTTGGGGAGTTGTTCAATAAGGTAGAGTAAGTAGAATTCCCTTATGAAGTTTAGTAATAGGCTTGTGGCAGGGGATCGATAAGACGAGAGGTAAGAACCTACACATCTTTTATAGCAGGGGCCCCCAAATCTAGTAGTAGTAGTATTAATAGCATAGGTTCTCCTTTAGTTTAGTTTTTCATGAACAGACCTAGAGATTCTAAGGGTAGATATGTTAGAGCTAATTCTCAAAACCTTATTAAAATTTCTACTAACCTTTACGGGGGCATGAAATACCCCAACCACTAACTAACTCAGTAGAAAGGTATCGAAGAACCCACATAGGAAGTAGTTTTACTTGGAAACCTAAAGACTTTATAGGAGAAACCATAGACATGGAAGAAATCCTCACGGGAAGTCCTAAGGATCCCTTTGCTAAAGAAATTCAAGAGGGTCAACCTTTAGAAACCCTCAACCCTCCACTAGTGTAGAAACCTAATAATACAACTTTCTGATTAGTAGGGGACACTAACTTTGTTTATTTCATTGATCCTGCCCAGGTACAAGCCCTCTTTGGCAGCTCAACAAATATAGTTATTTCACACATAGAAACCTCCATAGTAGCACCTACCATTCCTATAGAATCTAATAAAAAAATAGTTGATCATAGGAAGATATCCACCAAAAACAAATTTTCGGATGACCCATTATCACCTCAAAAGGAGCCTCCTAGGTACACACTCTTTAGGAATCAAACCTATGTGGAGCGACGGGGAGAGAATGAACATAATGACAAGGTTAGAAATGATGAAGGGGAAGGAGAAAAATGAACTAAGACTACCTTCGGGGTCCCTATTTTAGAAACTGCACAAGATATAAATACGAAGAACATCCTTCCTTCCTCCTTACCTACTTTCTATGGGAAAATTAATGAAGATCCGGACACATTTTTGTTCGAGTTTGACATCCTCTGTAGAAGTTATAACTATCTACAATATGCCCAAAAAGGCTCTGCATTAAGATGGTTCATGGGATTAGGAGAATCTAGTATTAGGAC
Source organism: Pseudotsuga menziesii (assembly GCA_001517045.1). NCBI lineage: Eukaryota > Viridiplantae > Streptophyta > Pinopsida > Pinales > Pinaceae > Pseudotsuga > Pseudotsuga menziesii. The sequence goes on along the minus strand of LPNX010595795.1, from coordinate 7,248 downwards.
TTGATGAAAACTACATTCTTACAAAAATCCCAAGATTATTACAAACCAAGAGACTCTCGAAATGATATCTTTAAGATACAACAACTCAAAGACGAGAGCTTCGAAGACTATCTTGAAAAATTTATCTATACATTACATAAATATAAACATAACAAATTTCGAGAAGATGTAGTACAAACACTCTTCCTTAAAGGGATCTCAGAAGACCTAGTAGAAAACCTCAATCTCATGGCATCCAACGATATCTCTAATAAACCTTTTCCACAAATTGGGGAGATATGTAGAAATTACTCTAGGAGTAGGGGGAAAGTTGGGAGAAATATTTGGGAGCCTTATAATAGAAATCTAAAAGGAAATGCTCCTTGTTCAAGAGGAGTCACAAGGATGGAATTAGGAAACCTATTGGAAAATTTCAAAACTGATATTTTAGGTGCAATGGGTTCCCAACTAGATGTGTTGCAAGCTAAGAAAAGGAAAGAAGATGAACGAGCAATGATGAGTATTTTTTGTCTAAGATGCAGAAATAAACATCCACAATAGGATTCCCATTAAATAGCATCTACATATGTTACATCTATACGGAGGAGCATCCAAGAGACGATTTCCTATTGTTACCAGGGTTACAAGCCATATACAAGAGAGGGGATGTTGGTGAAACATCCAGGAGATCTCCTTGGAAACCAAGGGACCGGCCACCATATCATAATTTGTCACCACAACATCCACCTTATTACCAACCTTACCAACTTCCTCAACATTGTAACACTACATGTTGGCAACATTGGCCACCCCAGTATCCTCCTCCTCCTGATTTTACTTAGCAACAATATTGGGCACAGGGGTGGAGGGGACAGTCCTACCCCTAACCACCACCTGTCTCTACACCTAATCACCTGTATCCTCATAACTCAGCCAATACCCAACAAATTTTACCAGGGTTTGTGCCTCGAGTCCCCCTTATTACACAACAACCTCATCACTTCAAAAATACAAACCCTCCATGACCTACATTGTTACCTACACAAACAATACCTAATCAAAATAATAAGCCAACTCAATATCTTAATAGCATTGAGTTGTAAACTCTTCAATCCTACATTATTTCAATTATACCTATACATGAGATACAATTACGATCTGGAAGAGTTTTAAATGAAAGACCCAAGTGATCATTCATCATTCATGAAGAGAATGACGAAGAAGATTCAAATGAAGTCGTGAATGATGTTATTCTGCAGGATGTGGATATTCAAAAGATCCCAGTGCATACCCATCCTCTTCAATAACTCATTCAGGAATAAATGATTCCTCCATTTCCGGAATGACTAGCAATAGAAAAACCCATACATCATCCCGAGTATGACATTATGAATGAACAAAAGAATATCTGTGTCAGAATTCCTCTATTACAAGCTCTTAAGGATATACCAATTTACAGAATGGTAATAAAGGAACTATGCATTAAGCACCCATGAAAAAAGCAAAATGACCCCATCACAATTCATGTTATAGGAGATATGTCTGAGTGTATGACAGAACAATCTCGGATTGCAAAATATACAAATCCGGGGACCACAGTAGTAACTGTGATTATAAATAATACCTCCATAGAAAATACACTTATCGATTTAGGATCTCCCATTAATATGATGACCACCGCAGTTTTAGAAATTTTATAGTTGGGACAATTTCTCTTACCTACCCCTTCAATCCTAGAACTAGCAGATTGTACCACGGTAAGACCTGTTGGAGTCCTGGACGATATTATTGTATACGTAGCTTCATGGGAATACCATGTCAACTTTATGGTCATGGAATCAAAGGATCCTTCTAAAGGACATCCTATTATCTTAGGGAGACCATGGTTAGCCACTGCTAATGCATTTATAGGATGTAGGGATGGGGAAATGACCATTTTGAATGGGTTGTCTACACAGAGACTTATTTTATATCCCCCAGAACAACCTGTAACTGAAACTTTGTGGTGGTTAGATTTTCCCTTTTGGGATGAAAATATTAAAGATATCTTCTTTCCTAGTGAGTATTTTTGGCCACTTTAGGAGAAAACTACTAAGAATGTATTAAACCAGTTTGTCTCTTCCACAACTTGTATAGATTTTCCACAGTCTTTTTCCCAACTCGATCAAATATTTGGAGATGATTTTTAAGAAAATATGGCTCTCTCAACATTCGTAGAAACACCATGTGTCTTTGCAAATAAAGAGCACATAGGGTCTTATACTATACCTTGTGAAGTTAGCCCTAGAAAAGTTTTACACATAAATGCAGGTTTAACCGAGAGCCAACAAGGACAATTTCTTAAGGTCCTTAAAATCCAATATGGAGCATTTGCATGGGATTACACTGACATGAAAGGTATACACCCTCACACTTGTATTCACCATATCTACATGGATCCAACCATTCCACTTGTGAGACAGCCTTAGAGGAGGATGAATCATTCTCTAAAACATATACTAAAAGAGGAGTTAAAAAAACTTCTCAATGCTGGTTTTATCTATCCTATCTCCAACAGTAAATGGGTGTCTCCTCTAGTGTTAGTCCCGATGAAAGTCACAGGGAAGTGACATATTTGTGTTGATTTCAAAGAGCTAAATAAGGCCACTCTTAAATACTATTTTCCTTTGTCCTTTATTGATCAAGTGTTAGATACCCTATCAAGAAAACAATACTTTTACTTTCTTGATGGGTATAGTGGATATAATCAAATTTTAATAGCACCCGAGGATTAAGATAAGACCACTTTTACATGCCCTTGGGGAACATACGCCTATAGAGTTTTTCCATTTGGATTATGCAATGTACCTGCCACTTTCCAGCATGCAATTTTAAGAATTTTTTGTCGATCTTATACGTGACTGTGTGGAGGTGTACATGGATGATTTTACAGCTTATGGTAATACCTTTCAAGAGGCCCTTGATAACCTTGAGAATGTCCTGATTCGATGTCAAGAAACAAACCTGGCCCTTAGTCATGAGAAATGTAAAATGTTATTAACAAAAGGTATAGTCTTGGGGCATCATGATTCTTCCCAAGGAATCAAGGTGGATCCTACAAAAATAGAAGTAATTTTTTTCCTTCCTTCTCCAAAAACTCAAAAATAGCTAAGAAGCTTTCTTGGCCATGAAGTCTATTATCATCATTTTATTGAGAATTTCACTAAAATAGTTGCACCAATGTTTAGAATGCTCACAAAGGATGTAAAATTCCAATGGACTAAATCTTGTCAAAGTGTTTTCAAAGTCTTAAAAGCTAAATTATGAGTGGCATCAATACTGAGGGGTACCGACTAGTCCCTTCCTTTCCATATATCTACTGATGCTTATTATACAACCATAGGAGGAGTCCTAGGCCAAAAAGAAGGCCAATCACCTTATGCCATATATTTTATTAGCAATAATTTGACCCCTACCGAGCTGAATTATATTGTTACTGAAAATGATTTTTTTGCAGTAGTCTATTCTATTAATAAATTTCTCCATTACATTATAGGATACAATTTTTTTGTGCATACAGATCACTTTACCATCATATTTTTAATGAATAAACCAATTACCAATGGTAGGGTGACTCGGTGGCTTCTTTTATTACAAGAATTTAACATTGCCGTCATTGACCAACCTGGTAAAGAGAATTTAGTAGCAGGTTTCCTTTCTCATATTCAACATAATGACAGTACTAAACCCTTTGACGACAGTTTCCCTTATGAACATCTATTTGTTGTATCTGTTCAAACCCCTTGGTTTGCAGACATTACCAATTACTTAGCAACTCAGAAATTACCAAATCACTTGTCCCCACCCAAGAAGCATCGCATTATAGTTCAGAGCTCTAACTATTCCTGGGTTGATAATGATTTCTTTCGTATTGGCCCAGATCTTATTATTAGACGATACGTATGAGAGGATGAAATGACATATATCCTCCATGCATGCCATGATGGACCATGTAGAGGACATTTTTCTGATAAGCTGACGACATACAAAGTGCTACACTCTGGTTATTACTGGCTGATCATTTTCAAGGATGCTACCAAATATGTTAAAGGATGTGATAGTTGCCAAAGAATGGGTAGACCTATGTCTTCTAATTAGATGCCCTTACAACCTCAGGTCATGATAGATCCTTTTGAGAAATGGGCTCTGGATTTTGTAGGACCAATTTCTCCCATGTCTTGTAAAAAGAAGTATATCCTAGTTTGCACAGACTATGTTACTAAGTGGGTAGAAGCTAAAGCTTTGTTTAAGGCCACAAAGAAATCGGTACTACAATTCATATATGAAGAAATATTCACTTGGTTTGGTGTGCCTAGAGAAATTGTCACAGATCAAGGCTCTCAATTCACTTCTAACTTAATGAAAGAACTCACCACGAAGTATGGCACCCGACATTGCGAATCCTCACCTTATCATCCCCAGGCTAATGGCCAGGTAGAATCAACCAATAAATTATTAGAATCCATCTTAACCAAAACCATTCACTTACATCATAAAGATTGGGCAGATAGACTCCCGGAGGCCTTGTGGGCCTCTAGGATAACATGGAGAAACACTACCGGACATACCCCCTATGAGTTAGTGTATGGAAAACAAGTCCTTTTACTTATCGATTTTCAAGTTAAAACCTTTCGTATGGAAGCACAATTAGGCATGAATTTGGATGAAGCACAGAAACAACCGCTGTTATAGATTAATGAGTTAGATGAAATTAGACAGGATGCACTCCAAAGAACAATGTTAATACAGACTCAACATAATAAATGGCATGATAAATTTATTAAGAAAAAACAATTTAATACTGGAGATTGGGCATTGATATTTGAATCAAGGTGCAAAAATTTTAAAGGAAAATTAACTACTCGTTGGATGGGTCCATATGAAGTAGTTACAAATTTTAATAATGGGTCAGTAGAAATTAAGACATTTGATGGTTCACAAATTTTCTTTGTATTAAATTGATACAGACTTAGACTTTACCATCAACCAATATCTAAATAGGATTTTCTACAAAATGTCTTGCAGCAAAAAAAGATGGAATTGGTTGAAGAGGAAATTATTCGTCCTCCTCCTGATCCTTAAAGTTATTTTGGGTTGTCATTACTTGTATATATGTAAATATGTTTGTGTTCGCTCAAAAAAGTAAGAGTCATTTCCTACAAATTAACTGCATTTATATAGAAGTTTCATTCCCATGATCATTCATTGCAGTTTTGTCAAATTAAAACAGACAGACTCTTTTTCCTTTTTCTCATTCTTATGAATTTTATAGATGCTTTGTTATGAATAAATACGAATCATCTAACAAGTGGTGTTGTAGTTTGATTACAAATACTTTATCTCTATAAGCCACTCATGGAGTATCGTTTGAAAAGGGAAGTAACTTAAAAGACTCATAATATATCTTAACTCTTTCTTTTTGGTTACTATCAAAATTAAAGTTCATAGTGCAATTAAAGTATTCTTTGTATATCATCCTTAACCATTTATTGTATGATTTGTTATGCTTTTATATATGGTATTTTGATTCAGACATGTACATTTCTGATTTAATAGAATAGTTTCTTGAAAGACCTACTCTATTTATCATGTTCTTCAAATTCTCATCTTACACCTATGCACTACTAATTCATCATATACTTGTCATCAAAACATGTCTCTTAAGCATTTTTGTGGTAACTCAAAAGTAAGTGAAATTTCTGCTTGTGGGGAACATTACTGACCTTTTATTAAGAAGATAGACTGAAAGGCCAAAGAACAGCTTTAAGTTATTCTCTTTTGACATGATCCATAATTAAGGCCATTATAAAAATTACTTATGAAATTTATTCTAAATTTGAACTATGTGTTTAGTAGGCTTAGCATGCTCTAGTACCAACTAGCTTCCATATACTCAAAATCATTATACGAAACAAATATATGAGGGTACTAAACAAAATTATTAGCAATGGATTAATGCTAAGTAACATCTGAAAACAAGGAAGCTTGGTATATTCAAGTAAACCCATCAAGTTACTGAACATGCCTGTTGGCAGCGGGGCTATGCTTGCATGGTACCAAGATAAACTCGTCAAGGTACTGAACATGCCTGCTGGTAGTGGGTAATATTAGGTAAAATAGATCTAGTTAATTAGAGAATAAACTAAAAAAAATGATAATAAAATAGTAAAGAAACCAGAATATATTTGTAAAGAAACCAATATAAATACATATGTAGGCCAATTGTTTATGATGTCAATAGAGAATGGTTGTAAGTCGGACTTGGATCTGACCATCTAATTCAACCAATACCTAGGATATGATTATTTTAGAAATGGGACCCATAGCTATAGAATCTCACAAACTCCAGGGTAAACTCAAAAATATACTTGAGATGACAAGAAATCCTTACAATGAGGCATGGATGACTAGTTTTTCCTATGGCATTTTTCAATTATACTGTCATTATTCACCTGATATTTCTAAGCACCATTGTTTCTGATAAATATACATATCTGAATCATTTCCATTTTACTAGTGAGTTTTTCTTTTTCTTACAAAAATGATAACAGTCTGATAGAACTCTGTATTAAACTATTTTGAAATTACTTAGTTTTTCATGCATGACTTGAGGACATGCCATATCTTTGGTTTGGGGGAGGAAGATTATGATGTCAAGATTATATTGTCTTTATTTTTCTAACTATTTATATAATTATTTATTTATCTCTGACAAATGACAGATTTTTTCAAGATAATTAGCAGCAATATGATCCAGTAAAGCATGTTTTTACAGAAAAAAAAGCCTATATGAAGGAGCATATGCACGACCATATGAAGGGTCGAATGCTGGTCCAAATGAAATGCCAAATGACAATCTGAATAAAAATTGTGGTATTATAGCACTAATGATTAAAGCATGTAAAGGTGTTAGCTTAATTTTGTTTTGGGGAAAAAGGTTAAATTAGCTAGGCTATACCTATGATTATTAAGTCACATCTACATGCTTATAAGAGCACTATGACTAATTTCGACCTATGATTTTGTACGATTTTGACATAATATGATCTAGCTTCAACCCCCCATATGGATGTGATATGACATTAGGAACTTTTCATTCATCATTATATTATCATCACACTTACCCTCTTATCACTAGTGGAAAATGAGAGATTAGTGACCAGGAGACCAAAATTTTTGGTCACCATAGTTTTTTTGAAGGGATAAATGACCAAAATTGATAAATTTAAG